>NQII01000742.1:551171-585908 GCA_002778355.1 Clitarchus hookeri
TTTTTTTTTTTTTTTTTTTTGTCGGGGACAAGGTATCATCACAAAATATATAACTCTTTCATTTCCAGCGTGGACAATTGGTAGAGACCAGCAAAATTTGCGTTTACATTTGGGGACACATTCAACTTCAAACACATGTACCTTTGCAATACGTTTGTCATTGCACCATACATAGGGCCAGTGACTTTTTGCGTAACAATCGGAGCACGCAGTAGACTTCAATACTAATACACACCTCAGCTGTTGTTATATCTCAATTGGCTGCTGGCACCGTGTCCGTCTTTAACCAAGCCACTCAGGACTAAGTAACTCCGACACTGAACCTTCGTGATTCCTGCACAAACGGTGAACACGGGCCAGAGCATTTTTTAGCCAATCAAAGAAGCTGTAAGACCTTACAGTGCTTTGGACTGTATCTTGTCTCGAAATCTTTTCCCGAAATATCACTGCCCCTACCTATGCCTTGTCGACGACCAAGATAAAATGTTACATCTGTGTTGCAAGTTACAGCGAAAATTCTTTAAATCCAAGATGGTTGGGACTGATTCCCGTTAACTTCAGCTTAACTCTTTCATGCCCATTTTAATTTACGGTTTCAGGTGTAGCATACCAAAAATTTATGATGCGTGCTGTATGGGAAGTCGACACAGCACTTGTTTCGTTGTCGCAACCAATGAGCTTGCATGCTCGACTACAGTTGTATGAACCAATTACGGCATAGACCAGTAGGATTGTTTGAAAAACATTTACCCACAGGTAAGATGATTGGTCGTTGAGCTTCGTAGTTTGCACTACAGATCAAATATGACCTACACGTGCGTAATGTACACAGTTGTAGACACTGGGTTGGAATGGGTTGAATTGTATGTTATGTTATTGACGAATCCTGTGGAGTAAGTCCTAACAGAATAAGAATGAGAAATCTAATTAAATTAAATGTTATTTGCTAGTTAATCACTATATTACTAAAAATCAAGTTGATTTATATTCGCGTGTGATTGGCCGGTGTTTTGATCGTTTTCAGTGTGAGAAATGTGATTCGTTGAACATTCTGCACCTCTCACCAGCGAACGTCCATTGCTGGCAGCCCCGAACATGCCGCACGTTGTAAATTCGCGAGAGGCACGCTCGACGAAAGTACAGCGCACTTCGAAATAATGAATGATCGCAGCACTTCAGCTTGTAAATGGAAGATCCTCGTGCACTGGTCACGTCTCGGATGGGAAGTGACACGGAGAGTCGGAGGCGTTCTGGACGTCTCTCCACGCACTGCGCTGGAACTCTCTCTCTCTCTCTCTCTCCCTCCCTCTCTCTCTCACGGCCGACCCCCACCACTTTCCCTCCAGCCTTCCTCCCAACTGGAGCTGCGGTGGCTGAGCGGTTTGCCCGCTCGCCTCCCACCAAGGCGAACCGGGTTCAATCCCCGGCCAGGTCACTCCCGGATTTTTGCACGTAGGAGTCGTGCCAGACGATGCCGCTGGATGGGCGGGTTTTCTCGGAGATCTCACCGTTTCCCCCGCCCTTTCATTCCGGCGCCGCTCCACGCTCACCTCGATCATCGGCTCTCAAGACCTCGCTGTTAAGAGCTGCCCGATTTTCTTCACTTGCTCACTCCACCCGAACAGCATACCGAAACGAAGTGCTCGGCAACACGAACGCGAACTAACAACAAGCTATTAGGAACAGTGCTGAGCTAGCAAAACAGCAAACCTCACGAACACGCCGATATTGTCAGCGGATGTGATTACCAAGACCGCTGATTGCTTTCGTTTCCGTAGATACGTAAATTTAACTGTTAAACTCGAGAAGTGCTCTTGTTTATAAATGTGTATTTGTATAATTAAAAATTACGTAACTATATATACACGCATAAGAAAGCCATATATTAAAATCAATAAATAAAAAATGGATACCTAAGATAACGCTTTGGAGACTCATCGCTCTCAACTTACATTAGGTAATACTAATAAAAAACAATAAATAATATATATTATTTCTTAATTATAAATCTTGGAAACTCGATTTCTCGTCCAAAACTTCTCATTCTCCCAGCCAAGAATTTGCTCACGTTATCGTAATAGAATTGGTTGCCTTGATCAAATGGGAGGGGGGTAACACCTCACCAATTCTGTGACGCGCTCTTCAAAATTTGACAGGGCCATTATGTTAGAGGGTTAATCGCAAACGAGCCAGGCTGCCAGACCGGATGGCAATGGAGCGAGATTGATAGTACTTCCCCTCCGGTGCCGTACCCTCCCTCCCACCGGCGAGATTACCCTCTGAAACAGCTTTGCCAACTGTACGGAAA
Source organism: Clitarchus hookeri (assembly GCA_002778355.1). Taxonomy (NCBI): domain Eukaryota; kingdom Metazoa; phylum Arthropoda; class Insecta; order Phasmatodea; family Phasmatidae; genus Clitarchus; species Clitarchus hookeri. The sequence continues at coordinate 553,480 of NQII01000742.1, forward strand.
TTTACGTACACGCACGGAATATTTATTTGTAAGTAAAGGCGTGCGTAACATTTATGGACGTGTGGTCCGAACACTACACTAAAAGAACGGAAAATTTTACATGTAGGTGACTTGGTTTCCGTAGTTCTTGACATTTTCTTTGTATACTGACAACAGCTTTCTTATATTATGTATAAATGGCACAAGAATCAAATGAGAAAGGTCAATTTAACTGCTACTAAAATAACGTAATTTCATTATGGTTTTTTGTCAGTTTTGAACTAGAGAAATTATCTGAGAATTTGTTGCTTTGAAGAACCACGTTCTAATTATCAAAAGTGTAATTATTATTAATTTTATTAGGAACGCTGAGTAGTACACGTGTAGTTTTGTAATATATTCATAAGTTTTACATATATTTTATATAAAATTTAAAAAAAAACTATAATTTAACACAATGTCTTATGAGAAAGTAAACTGTTTCACCCCATCTGTTATGAATGAAAATGTCAATGTGTAAATTTAGGTTCTAAGAAAGATTTTTTTAGATATATGCATAGCACCTTTTTATGATTATGGAAATGTCTTGATCGGTACGGAAATTTTGCAGTATGAATACGGAAATTCCTTAGAAATTTGTTGGCAAGCCTGAATATGAAGGAATACTGCGTGCTGACGCTGTTCCAAGAATTGTCCAGTGCTCGAGAGCAATTAGATGGCCACCATGGCCTCAGGGATTAAAAAAACAAGCATCTCAGTTCATTTTTATATCGCGTTGCTGGGATATATCTGCTGTTTGGAAACAGGTCGCGCTGAAATAGTCCCAGGGGCCTGGCGTGGGCGGAGTGAGGGGAGGGGTGAGTATCTTGCAGGTCGTTAATTCCCGGCGATGAGTGCCTCGAGGAGGCGGTGATAATGAATCACCAAACTGAGTTACCGCCACGTAACAGGGCGGTATTGCCAGAAGCATCGTGCATCAGATCACTACTGCGAAGGTGCTGCGTCGAAACGCACACACTCTACTGGCTCGCGCTCCTACAGCTATAGTTTTACACGCTATTAAAAAAAATGGTAACAAGTTATAAGTAGAGACCTGAAGAACTCGCGAATTCATTTTAGAACAAGGTAGAGTTCAAAACACATGCGTTTATATAACGTTATCCATTGGCCCACGCCGTATTTGACACTTCCTGGAGAATGCTGGTCCAATCGTCACCTTCCACTGTGACAGCAAGCAACCAATGTGCAGTTGATGTCAGCATATTTGTACATAAGACTGTAGAGTCCAGTCTGAAGGTCACATTGAACTCGCGATTTTTTCCGGTCTCTAGACGAACTATAGACGTTGATATTTTTAGATTTTTGGGATTATGATTCCTGATAACATCTTTCCTACAATCTAAAGAACCGTAACATCAACAATAACTACATACGTCAACATTTCGCAAATTCGCTGACAGGTAGGCTATACTGCACAACCTTATATACGCACTGGCATGTCAAAAGTAATGGGATAACTAGAACTAGTGATTTTTCGCAAAAAGAAAATATGAGCATGCGGTAAACTTCAATACTGTAAGCACCCAACAGTAGTTTGTTTATCGCCATTGGTTGCTGTCTGCTTGAGAAGGCGTTTTCGTATTTGACCGCACCACTCAGAATTCAGCAACATCTGCACGGCTCCTACGTGATTCGTGTGCGGACAGTTAAACACGTGTCAGAAAGTCATTCAGCCAATCAAGCTAGGTAAACAACGTACAGTGTTTTGAAATATAACTTTACCTGGAATCTTTTCGCGAAATTTCACTACCCCTAGGGATAGCAGTATTTAAAGGAAGTATTCGGTGGTCCCATTGTACCGTTACGCCTTGTAAGTGCCCAGGCGTGTATCAGTTGAGCTCTGACATCGCGTAAGTGAGTGCGTGCTCGTCCCGACATTGCACTGCAGCCCTTCACGGACTTCACTTGCTCCCACCGGTCGGGCCACCTTTTTCCAGCGAAAAAATTCCGCGACTACTTGTACTCCAAAACACATTAGTTCAGAACCAATATCGCAGTTGGATGATTTTAACTCTCACGCGTCTTAGATGTCTTCCCGCGAATCACACGCGCGCAGTATCGGAGTAACCTAATTTTGATTTGCCAGCCAAGTAAGAAAATGTCTTCTCTCAGAGGCGTGTCGCCAATAAACAAAAGAAGAGTGCTGGTACACAGGTAGTGTATGTAAATCTAGCATATGCCAACATCTTTTCGCGAAGAACAGCTGGCCCAACCGATCAGCATAACGCGCCGTGTTATTGAGCCCACGTTGTCCAGAATTTGTTCGAGGAGGATTCTAGAGAGTTTCAACGACTGCTGTGCTCACTCTGTGCGACCGATATGAACACCAGCGAGCATGTGTGTGACGTGTAGCGGAGGTTCGTTCCCACCCGAGATCCTGCACATGCAAATGTCTGGTAGCTGTGTGTAGATATCCAGATGGCGAAGGGTCACATCTCTCCACAGATGCTTCGTCCACTCGTGGAATCGACGTCAAGACGAGTTGCTGCACTTCTCCGGGATAGAGGAGAACTTACACTACGCTGGACCCGTATACCACGACTTTAAGCATGTCATTGTACACTGAAGAGCCAAAAAAAACTTATATAGGCGTGCATATGCAAATAACAGAGGTATGGAACCAATCAGAGTAACGCGATGTGGTCGGCAACTAGATCAGTTACCTAGATCGGTTACTGCTGCTACAACGGCAGGTTATCAAAATTTAAGTCAGTTTGAACGTGGTGTTATAGTCGGCGCACGAGAGATGGGACATGGCATCTCCGATGTAGCGATGACATTTGGATGTTCGCGTACGACCAATTCACGCGTGTACCGTGAATATCGGGAATCCGGTAAAACATCACATCTTCGACATCGCTGCGGCCGGAAAAAGATCGTGAAAGAACGGGACAAACGACGACTGACGAGAATCATTAAAAGTGACAGACGTGCAACCGTTTCTCAAATTGGCGCAGATTGGATTTGTGGACTGCCCTGCAGGATTCATGGGGTTGAATTGCCTCCTGCATACCTTCAGACATTAGTCGAGTCAATGCCACGTCGTTTTGTGGCACTTCTGCGTGCTGGGAAGGGGGGGTTGGCCTAACGCGATATTAGGCAGGTGAGCCAGTTTTTTTTTCTCTTCAGTGTATAATTATGCAGATATCAACTGCTCATTGGTTAGTTGTTGTCACAGAGGAAGGCGATGAAGGAGCCTGAATTTTATTCTATGTATCTTATTGGCTTAGGGTTCTCCTTAAGACATATTACAGTGCTTGGAACAATTGCAAAAGTAACATAAACATGCGAGTTTTGAATTATAGGTTGTCCCGTAAAAAACCACACGTCCAGTTTAAAATAAAAAGATATAATGAAAGAGATTTAATTTTCGTTATGTGGGTGCTATACTGTGTATAAAAACAGTTAAAATATGTTTTACTTGAGAAAATTTTAAACCAGTGTCAAAAAGTTGAGAGTCCACAACTCTAACAACTCATCTGCAACCCTCATCATACGTTCGTGCTATAACATGTTTATGTCTTATAGAGACACATAAGCAACTTTTTCAGTTTGTATTAAAGTTAGTGTATTTTAAGTGTTGCTGAATGTTACAGACGCGTGATGCAACTTTTTAATGTTTGAAAGAATATGTCTTAGTGGAATGGATAACCTTAACTGCGGCAGAAACGATAATTTCCTGGCGAAGAAATCTTCGTGCAGAGTTGGCATAGTTCGTCCCCGGAACCCGAAGATATAGGAAGTAGGGAGACTTACCGCGTTTTGCATTCGCGGACTTAACTACGTTTTTCGTCATTACGGATTGTGTTTTACATACATTTAATGTATATTTGCGTAAAAATTTCGTTAAATATACGGAAATGTTAAACAGTGTACAGAATTTTAGTGGCTGCTATCCTGTGCTTCTACACAGGTGACGTACGTTATACTACACAGGTGAAGTACGTGTTCCTACACAGGTGAAGTACGTGTTCCTACACAGGTGAAGTACGTGCTACAACACAGGTGAAGTACGTGTTCCTTCACAGGTGAAGTACGTGATACTACACAGGTGACGTACATGCTACTACACAGGTGAAGTACGGGTTCCTACCCAGGTGAAGTACGTGTTCCTACACAGGTGAAGTACGTGCTCCTACACGGGTGACGTACATGCTACTACACAGGTGAAGTACGTGTTCCTACACAGGTGAAGTACGTGTTCCTACACAGGTGACGTACATGCTACTACACAGGTGAAGTACGTGCTAGTTAAACGGTAACACAGGTATCGAACGCATGCGAGAGGTTGTTTGTTGGTGAAGGTGTTTTTTGTGATGTTACAGACAAAAAAACGTGCGTTCAATTTGATTGTGATAGTTTTATTACAAGTAATTCGCCGATAAATCGTGTCTGTTTCAAAGTCCACGCCAATGCAGTATCTCCCAGGGACGTCACAGCTGACTTCGCCGCAGCTACTGTCAAGTGCATACACCTATGAAAATCCCCTTATATAACAAAAAGTACTCTTCGGATTTTCGAAATATTCACGTCACTGAACTCGCCACTTTATAACATGCTGTCGGGAGAAATTACTATATTCCCATTTTAAAATCCCAAGCTGATGTAATTATATCAGTAATTAATTACATCTCGGGACAGACATATACGGTGTCTTATGAGCCCCGTAGTGCCATTCACGAATTATAAATAAATTTTTGATACCTTTTGTGGTTCGGAAGATATTTGGGAGTTAATATCTTATCTGAATAAGCCTAAATACTTCATCCCTGCTGTATACCGCTCAACAACTTCTATATTTAACCCTTTCCACTTTAAGCTTTTAATATTTACGTGATATCGAACCGAGTGATATCAAAATATTTGTAATATATGTTTATTTATTTCTACTATTTCATTTGCGTCATTAACATCAGTGTTTCGGAGTTTTATCTCGCATTACAGCTTTCAACGTCAATGGAAGTTGTCTGCTATAGATTATTGCCATCAAGTTTAAGAGTTGTAATGGGCGAAGACTTTCTTCCTCTCATCCGCGATTATTTGAGACAGGAACATAGACAAACAAGCAAACAAGGACATTAATTGCCTTAATGGGTGGCTATGCCTTGCCTTGCTGCCTTGGACTGTCTTAAATCTTCACACTAGACTCTGTAACGTTGCCCCGCGGGCAGTCACGTTAGTAACGTTCTGGTCGTCAGTATCGACGCCTGGAAATTACAGCTCGGTTAGCTCAATACGTAGAAACATTAAACTTTAAAGGCACCAAACAAATATGTAATAAAGTCAAGTTCCGGTTTATTTACTCTCTACTTTTATTTATCAATAAAATGAAGCAGTTCACCAATAATCTTAAGGTATGCAGAGTACGAACAGGTTTCACAGACAAACAAGCAAAGAGATAACAGCGCCACAGTGGTTTACTTAGTTATCTACGTCTTGAAAACTTTCATCGCCAGAAGAAAAACAGAGGTAGCGACCTCCCACTCCGGCAGAGAAATAAATGAGCAGGTTAACGTTTGCCGGAGGGGGGGGGTGTTCTTTGCCACGCCCGATGCGGCCTCGGCGACTGCTGGTCGGTGATAGGCACGCGGACTATATGTCGCTGCGTGCGTGTTCCCTCTATGTGTCAGACTTGGTTTTCTGTGACGACATAGTGAAGCAATGGCTAGAGACCGGAAAAAATCGCGAGTTCAATGACCTGCAGGCTAGACTCTACAGTCTTATGTAACAAACATGCCGACGTCAACTTCGCATTGGTTGCTTGCTGTCACAGTGGAAGGCGACGATTGGACCAGCATTCTCCAGGAAGTGTCAAATACGGCGTGGGCCAATGTATCAGGTTATATAAACGCACGTGTTTTGAATTCTAGCTTGTCCTAAAATGAATCCGCCAATTCTTCAGGTCTCTAGCAATTGTGTACGTTCGAAATATTTCGCTTAGTCAGGATTAACCGTTCACAAATGACAGGTGCAGGAGTTTCAACAAATCAGATTGCACCCAAGGAAGACGCTGGGAAACACCTGCCACTAATGCCTTGTTATGTACAGCGGCGAACAAAAATATCCTCCGTGTGCAACATGTCTACGCCCATGTACAAGAGGTCTGGGCGGATTATATAGAAATGAATCTGGTAACTTGATATCTTACGATGCACATTTGCACCCTCGATATTTATCACTCAGCGCGTGATATCAAGAGCTTCTGCTGATGTGGTTTGAGGGCCGTAAGGTAAACACGACAAAATCTAACTTAACCACTGTTGCATTCGAAACGTCACGTCAAGTTACGCCCGTGGTGGATCCTGCCAGAGGACAGAAGGACGTCTAACACTCACGCTACCGAGGACCTTCATGAACTTTGCCCTGAAGTTTGCGTTCATATACAACAAGCCAGAAATTTTTAAACATTGAATATCAACTGTTATTACAATGCAGAAAATGTATACAAATAGGATTCGCCCGGGGTTCTTTAAACATCGTAATCTGCCATGACAGATGAATATATTGAAAGTGCGTTACTGTTGGACGAGTGTTAATTGTGTTACAACGGTTTACCAGTCCATTAGTATTACTGAAATATTAAAAAGAGGAGCACGATTAAAGAATAATAAAATAAAAGCAGTACATAAATGACGCTTTGCCAAGGCGCTTCGGTAGCTCCCGTTTATTAATTGTTTATCACCTGAAGACGGGAACATATCGCAGATATCGAAACGTCGTGACGTTTTGCTGTTTTTATCTTGTTACTGTTTATTTGTCCATCTGTGTTTTTAAAACTTGTGCTGTCCGTGGTGTTTTGTGTTGTCTGACTGGATCATAATTTTTTGGATCCATTTACAAATTTGGTGCCTTTTTTTCTGTTTTGTTTTCGCTTATGTTGTCTAGCCACATTTATGTTGTCTTTGTTGGTTTTTTTGTTTCGTTCGATGTCAGACTGGATTACTATAATTTGTTGATCATTTTATATGCCTATTTATTTGGACTTTCGGCACTGTCCATTTCGCATTTGGTTTTTATGCTGTTTTCGTATAATCATAATTAAGCTGCCTTATTTTGTTTCTGTGTCGGTTTTTGTCTAACGGGATTGTTGTATCTTGTACCATATGAGTTTTTAACTATATTATCTCATTTTCATTGCATTTTTGTTCCTCATTTATATAGTGTGTTCTTCTTTTTATTTTCGTAGTCAATGTTGGCAATGCAGGTCCAATCGAAATCCGAATCCAAAATATTTACTTTTTTTTTATTATTACAGTTTCACTTGACTGACGCATAAATAAAGTGATCAGACCCATGATTATACTTGTTTTTTTTATATGGATGGGAAGACTACACAACGTGCATACAAGTATATCTTAGGCAGGGATGTGAAAAAGTGCTCATTTTACCGTGAACAGCATAGACTTACGTATCCCGGTGACAATCCATCACAGTGTGAATGCTAAGTGGTGTTTCTTGTCAGCGATGAAAACACGGGGTTTCCAGAATACCGCCAGGGAAATGTGACGCACGGGAAAAGTTAACGACCTGTCAACTGTTCGACAGTGAAGTATCGATAAAACGCACTCCAGCGCGTACGAGCTGGAGAACGCACGCGAGTCTGACGCACTTTCCCTGAATCAAATGACTTATATCGTATAAACGCCACTCGCAATCGCCGAATTTGTCCATTGGTCGAAAATACTACCCAAAACGCGGCATGGGTAATGATTAACTTTCACAGCGTGTTCTGTGCAACTGTATCGGCCACTGGACATTTGAAAATTCCCACTTTGCTCGATAGCAGAAACAATGTCACCTAATTTTCACTTTCTGGTCCTTACACATTACCCACAACGAGATGTGAGAGGTCTTGTTGTACACCCTACGCAATTATCTAAATTTAGGTTAGGTTCTTAACTAACGTGTTTTGCAGTACAACTGGTTGTGGAATCTTCCTGGCGAAAAACTTTAACTGTCAGTAAATCTGTGCCACATTCAACCCGTTCAATAACCTGTTCGTAATCGTGCTCAGGAAGGACATTTGTGTCCGGTACTGTATGGCTACACAGTGAGAAATCACTACCTAACTACAATGAAAACACTCAGCAGTGCGCAGTAGCCAATCAGACACGAGGGCCGTTCCGAGAACCTCGCGCAGCCAATCAGAGAATGGACACGCACATACCAAAGAAACCGCCAAGCAATTTCGTCTCAGTGTGGTTACTCTGCTCTGCGACTTTTGAAACACGCTGACGCGTTCTTTTGCATATTAGTTTTTCAGTTCAAGTTTTTTTGGTATTGTACGGCTGTACTTTTGTTCTGCAGTTGTCTTCCGGCCAATGTAGAGCGCGCTCGTAGATATTGGCATTGAACATTTATGTCAAAGAGGTGTAGAAAATTCCACAAATCAGATTAGTGGCAAGGAATACTGGGTGCTGATGCCTTGCACAGGTCCTTGCACTGATCCTTGCACTGTCCTTGCACTGGTCCTTGCACTGGTCCTTGCACTTATCATTACACTGACCCTTGCACAGGTCCTTGCACTGATACTTCCACAGGTACTTGCACTGATCCTTGCACAGGTCCCTGCACTGTCCTTGCACTGATCCTTGCACTTATCCTTACACTGATCCTTGCACAGGTCCTTGCACTGATCCTTCCACAGATACTTGCACTGATCCTTGCACAGGTCCTTGCACAGATCCTTGCACAGGTACTTGCACTGGTCCTTGCACTGGTCCTTGCACAGGTCCTTACACTGGTCCTTGCACAGGTCCTTGCACTGTCCTTGATCAAGGATACACTGACAGGATAGGTTAAATTAAATGGTTGCCAAAATGAACATGTTCACATCGTTACACCTGTCGGTTTGAATGCAAGCAAAAATAAATCCCAAACATGAAAAAAACACTCCGATAATTATTTACAATCGTTTTCCACAAGTACATTATTAAACTCTCTAAACTGCCTAACAATAAATATAAAAATATTGATGTGTTAAAAAAAACAGTCATTTACACACCTATTAGTGTACCTGCTTAGACAAACAACTCGCCCAGTTTACAGTGCGAAATTTCTTCTGATATTAATTCTCAGCTGCTGATCCATTCCCACAATCGCTCATTTCTGTTCGGCATTCAGAAAATTTTGGCAGCGTTCCTGAGATCGCACTTGTCTTGGGAAATGGTGCTCTCTAAATCTGGAGCATCTGTGCTCTAATCTAGGTGAGTGGGATTGTGTGTCACTGAAAAACGTTTCGTGAATGACCCCGTTTCGTAAAACATATCATATGTATAACCCACTCTTTTGTTTTTCCTCCGGTTTAAAATTCAAACCTTTCTTTTTAATCCGTACGAAGTCCTATGTTTCTGAGACATGACCTTGCAAGTTTGAAAAATATTTATTCGTTTAAAAAGGTGTGAAGATATTCTAACACCGCCGATTTTCGGGTTAACTTTGTTTATATATTTTACGTTAATCTGTTTACCCTTTCCTGTGAGATTCGGTCATAAAGTTTGATGGTTTATGTACCTCCGTCTTTAACCCGTTCAGTCCCGAATTAATTTACGAGGTCAAGTGTTGCAATCGTTAATTTTTTGATGGTACTATATTTGTGTCTTAGCGTGTTGCTCGCAGCCAGTTATCAACATGATGCGTGTTCTCTGATGTCAGCATCAACCATTCAAAAGTGAGAGTTGCAGGAACTTCAACAAATCAGATTTCTCACAAGGAATACGATGGAAACACAGGCCGCTGGTTACTTGATGTGTACAGTGTCGAACATAAATATCCTTCGTGTGCAGCATGTCGTAAATCATGTACGTGGCGACTGGACGGGTTAAACACAGGCGCGAAAATTTATCGGCATGAATATTTAATGATCTGGTTAATTTAGTTGGCAAATGCGTGACCTGGATAGAACTCTACAGAATCAATAAACGCCCACGAAAATTAATTTGGAGAAATTATCTACACGCATAAAGTTTACAAAAATGAGGAATAAATATTCACACTTGATTTTCCCGAAAATATATTCAAGCAGGTTATATTTCAATGTCCTACCGGCACATCTGCAATTTTCCTTGGATAATGGCCTCGTGTTTCTGTGAGCAAACATATTGTATTTTACTGGGCCAATCATAATCAAGAAACTCCGATACTAAAAGTCTAAACGTCCGTGATTCGTGGAAAGCCACCTAAGACACGCGGCAGTTAAAACCATCCAACAGCGAAAGTGGATCTGAGCTGAAGTGTTTCGAAAGCCACATGAAAATGAAATCTTTTCGCTAAAACCGGGTGTCCCTAGGAATAAATAGTAATTGTTGGAAGTTAGTTTGACCAAGCCCTTTATTTTGTATTTATTTTTAATTTAATAAATCTTCCTTATTCGGTGACTGTGAAACCAAGAAAATTAGAAACTATGGTTTTTAAAATCTCAATCGAGTTAATGTTTTCAAAAAATGATAACATGTTACGTAGTGTTCAGTGATATGAAAAGGTTCTACAGGTTAATTGAAAAAAGCTGAAGTTTTGACCTCGTGTAGTTGAGAGATTCCGGTCGGCGCTTAACCGCGATATCCTGAGGGCTGGTGAGGAATAGATGAAGTGAATATGGAGAAGTGGAGGAATGCAAGAAGGGGGTAAAACTGGAATGGCCCGAGAAAACCCGCCAGCCAACTGCAGCGTCCGCCAGTAGTCGAACCCGGTAAATTTTGGTGGGAAGCGAATAGTCTCACCAGTTGACCCTACACCCCTGCGACCCCCTCTTGACCTCGTGATTTTGAAGACAGAAGAGCAGTTATTTTAGAACTGTGCCCGAGTTTTTCTCGGGCATGGCGTGGTGGTTCCTTTGATGTGGACGTATCCGTTATCTGATTGGCTGCACGATGCTTTGGGAACCGGTCTTATGCCTAATTGGTTGGGACACCCGAATTTCGCGAAAATATTTCCGCGCATGCCAGATTTCAATACCCTACGGGTATATCAGTAGTTTTTTTTTCCATACTGGTCGTGTGTTTGTGAGAAAACATTTTCTTATTTAGCTGGCTATTCAAACTTAGTCTACTCCTGTAGTGTGCGTCTGTGATTCGTGAGCAGACACCCAAGACGCGTAACACGTAAATCATCCAATTAAGAAAGTGGATCTGAGCTAAATTGTTATGAAATAATACTGGTCTTGAAATGTTCTTGTGAAACTCGGGTGTCCCTGCTAATTGGCCACTGCGTGCTGTGAAAGGTTCCCTATTGGCTGAGTTACTGGCTGGTGAGTAAGTTGCCAGACCCAGATTGGCGAACGGCGCTCCAAGGTGTTGATGGTCAGTGACGCCATTTTGTTGGCGTGTGCAGCTGTTTCGCCTGTGTACTAAGCAGTGTGTGGCTCAGGCAAAGCTAATATGATGATTCATCTGTCTTTGAAGACAAAACACGCGCCGATGCGCCCCCATTATGTCACTGGTTTCTGTGTTGTTTAACACGAACACTACGTAACATTTGCTTATAAAGTTAGTGAACAAAATTTATAATTCTTCTTTAGTCAAAGAAATGAACACGATGGACTGTATATCATGTTACGGAACTTTAACTGGTACACAGTCAACACTCCACCCCATTGGCTAACAGCCAGACAATAATGAACTTTTCCAGTATGTACAGTGTGACGTGAGCCAATAGAATGGCGGCTAATTGGAACTACTCAGACCGACGTAACTGGTGTTCCTTTCGAGGTTTCTATAGACTGCTCACTTCTGTTTTGTTTTAAATAGAAAATACATGCATCGCTCTTAAAGTGTTGACGCTTTGAGTGCGGTACAGATTGACTGAAAATTAAAGCAAGGGGGCCGCGGTGGTTTAGGGGTTAGACAACTCGCCTCCCACCTCGGCGAACCGAGGTCAATTCCCGGCGTGGTCGTTTCCGGATTCTCGCATGTGGAAATCGTACCAGACGTTATGCTGCTGGTCGGCGGGTTTTCTCGGGGATCTCCCGTTTCCGGCGCTGCTCCATACTCACTTCAGTCACCCTCATCGGCTCTCAGGAATTATATGTTAAGAGCCGCCCAAATCTCTTCACTCGCTCACTAAGGCAAGCTAAACGTGAGTCACCTATATGCACATCATCATCATCAGTTCTGGTAGTCACTGCATTCCCATTTACAAGCGTGTTATTGGTTCACACAACACAGGACATGCTTCCTACGCTATACAGCGTTCATTACTGGCCGATTCTATGCTAATACAGTGCCGAGTCGAAAGTGCCCCGATTCTATGCTAATACAGTGCCGAGTCGAAAGTGCCCCGATTCTATGCTAATACAGTGCCGAGTCGAAAGTGCCCCACTCAAAATGTTCTTTACTGCGTACGTAGAATAATATACAGTCCATCCTGTTAATATGAGTAATTTACATTTTAAGTGGAGTGGAGATATTTGAACAACGACGTATTAAGAACCGATAATGGTGAAGCGAAGTGAAAATGGAGCAGCGCCGGAATTCAAGGACGGGAGAAACGGGATATCCCTGAGAAAACCCACGGACCAGCGGCATCGTCAGATACAATTTGCACATGCGAAAATCCCGGGGGGCAACCCCGCCGGGAATCGAACCAATTTCGCCTTGGTGGGAGGCGAGTAGTGTAACCCCTACACCACCGCGGCCCCTCAATTTAAGTGTTACTGACGTAATGTTACGTCACAGAGAACCTTATGGAAACTGCCGACGAAGTAATATTTTCTCTCCCGTTTCTTTAATCCATTCAGAGCAAGTGTACACAATTGTGTAAATAAAGCACGTGTAGGTAATTTTTGGTCTGTGCTGCACACTGTGAAGCTCAATGACCAATGAACTTACCTGTGGGTAAATTATTCTCAAACCATCTTACTGTTCTAAGTCATAACTGGTTCATATTACTGCAGCAGAAAATATATACCACAGCTCATTGGCTGTGACAACGAAACAAGTGTTGTGTCGACTAAAGAACAACACACATCATAAATTTTTTTGTTTGCAACACCTGAAACCGTAATTTAAAGTAGGTATGAAAATGTTAAAGAATGCAAATGAAGTAGTGTTACAACTAACTCCCCACAAATCAGTTAAATTCATGCGATTATATATTACTTCGGCAGCACTCGAAGTGTTAAAAAATAGCACCAGTTGATTGTCGACATCCGTTGACTCGCTCGCCTGGGGCAACGTAAAGGAACAACTGCTGACATGCTTGCCCCAACGACGTGCAAACAAACACTCGTCACGGGGGATTGAAGTTCGAATGAACTGACTTCAAGTCTCTGTGACACTTCCGCCTGCAAAGTTTCCGGGCATCTTCGTACTTGTCAGCTCTCAAAGTGTGACTATGAACTTACTACTGAAGTTCGGTTTGTAAATGGAGACTCTTTCAGAGTCGTTTGAACAAGCTCTCCTTCATTTCTAATCATCGAGTTCATCTTACAAAACTCTCTTTACGGATAACAAGTAGACAGGATTTTAACATTTACAAAAATATATTACAATCTGTAAACCTATAACACTGTTTTATTTCAACACACTAGTAGCGGTATTTTTAGTATTCATTTTACTGAGAGAGAATTTAGGAAGAGGCTTAATAGGCCTATATAAAAATATATATATAGGTTTATGCGTAAAAATATTAAATTGTACCGAGATTTCTGATTTCTAGGCAATTTGAGTAATTAAAGCAATTTCCTTGTTATCTTTTTTTGTTTGATTTTATAATATTTTTTGTTTGATTTTTACAAAATAAATTTTTTTTTAAATTTACGCATTGTAACATTGTAATAAAACTTTATTTCAGGGAATTTATCATTTCAGGTTCAGATAAACATATAACTTTAAGGTGCTGTAATGAGCAATTTTTTCTGCTCTGGCGTTTACTAGTATTATGAAGCATATATCGCAACAATTAAAAACGCATTTGTACTTTATGTAATTGGCAGAAGCTCCTAATGAGACTAGGGAATTTAGTCTAAAAATGAAAAATTACCAGCCACACCTGAAGGACTTCTCTTGTTGCCCGACATGCATGTGGCATGTAACATACTCCAAAAAGAGTGATTTCGCATGTTAACCCACGCTCTAAGTCCGAATCAGTGATGTCAATCAGTGAAATAACATTCACTGAAAGTCAGTTGATAAACTACTGCTGACCGGCGAATCAAGCTAATTAACTGGGAACTAGTGACGTATAGCAGTGAAATTCTTGACATTCAGTTGGAAACACATATAAATCAGTGAAAGTCAACCACCCTATTAATTAGTTATGTGGCACCGATTATAAAATGCTCAATTATCACTTTTTGCACTGATTTGGCTAAATTGTCACTGTTTCAAGTTTAGAGTGCAAAAATTGGAAAACTTTTCGAAAATTTTCGGAACTCCAAAAATGCATCGATCGAATGGTAAAACATTATTCACGGTGATATTTTGCCTTAAAGATTCTTAATTTCCACGAAAATCGTCCTTATAGTAAGTAGTTAGAAATGGTTGCCTGCAGTCCATTACACATATAGAGCTAAGCCAAGTGCCATGAAGGTCATCAAAACTACTTCCTGTGCAAAGTCCCATGTATTGGACACGCGCATTGGAGGAATACTTTGTGAAAGGCTCTTCGATGTGCGATGCGCTCTGAAACAAGTATTTCTGATGTTTATCAAGTAAATGTTGCACAAACGTCTCTAATATTTCCCCAACTTCCGTAGAATTAGTGTTACGGCCATATTTTTTCTTGTGTGTGTAAGAAGTATTTTTATGTAAATCAGCTATGTATCTTTAGAAAGTACAACGGCTGTCAAAGGGACTTCTTTCTCTATCACGACTCGCTGAACTGGACTATTGAAATTTTCTTCATCTCGTATCAGTTATACAATTTTGATATGATGCTGGTGGTTTTATTATAAAATTTTAATCCTCTTAATGATGCATTATACAGTTACAGTTATACACATTACAGTCCCTAACGTCCCCTGTTCATGGCGAAGTTCATTGTTCCATTGCATAATTCTGAGGTACAATTTCGCAGTGTTTAGTTATTTCCTAAATACAACATGTTTCACAAACATTTTCTACTTCTGTAAACATAAAAGTGCCTTATTTTAAGTTAAATTGATTTTTTTTACTTATATTTAATCTGTAAATTATAATACTTAAATTATAATTTATATGTCGACACTCATTTGACGTGGAGTAACAAGGTGGTGCAGTGGTTAGACTATTCGTCTCCCACCTAGGCAAACTGGGTTCGATTACCGGTGGGGTGGCTCCCAGATTTTCACATGTGGGAATCATGCCAGACGATGCCGCTGGTCGGCAGGTTTCCTCGGTGATCTTTCGTTACCCCCACACTTGTATTCCGGCGTTGCACTATACTCACCTCGTTTCACCCTCATCGGCTCTGAAAACCTCGATGTTAACAGTCGTCAAAATCTCTCAATTCAACTCGGAAATTAATGCCTGACCGAACTGTTTGAATCAGATCCATATTCATGATTGGATGGTTTCACCCACTATGTATGTTAGGAACCTGGCCACGATTGGTTGATTTCACCCGCTACGTATGTTAGGTACCTGANCACTATGTATGTTAGGAACCTGGCCACGATTGGTTGATTTCACCCGCTACGTATGTTAGGTACCTGACCACGATTTGTTGGTTTCACCCGCTACGTATGTTAGGTACCTGGCCACGATTGGTTGGTTTCACCCGCTACATATGTTAGGCCTGACCGCGATTGGTTGGTTTCACCCGATACGTATGTTAGATACCTGACCAAGATTGGTTGGTTTCACCCGCTACTTATGTTAGGTACCTGACCACGATTGGTTGGTTTCACTCACTATGTGTGTTAGGTACCTGATCACGATTGGTTGGTTTCACCCGCTACGTATGTTAGGTACCTGGCCACGATTGGTTGGTTTCACCCGCTACATATGTCAGGTACCTGACCACGATCTGTTGGTTTCACCCGCTACATATGTTAGGTAACTGGCCACGATTTGTTGGTTTCACCCGCTACGTATGTTAGGTACCTGACCACGATTGGTTGGTTTCACCCGCTACGTATGTTAAGTTTCCTTGGCCCCGATTGGATGGTTTCACTTGTGCCTAACTACTTTTTAATTTCAAAGTAAAACTTAAAAGAAACTGCAGGTTAACAACGAAATGAAATTCTAAACATATGACATATCACATAATGATATAAAGAATAGTTTTTCATTCCGTCAGCTGTTTCACCTGTGGCGCAATTTAAAATTGCAGCTACTTATCACAGGGTCAACTAATGCATTTGGCACAATACTAAACAGACTTGGGCCGCCCACTGAGGGGCGGAAGACCAAAGCGGCGAGCGGTAAATCGCCGTGGACCAAACTGGCTGGTCGCCAAGCGATTAGTGGACCTTGCAACTCCGGACCACGAACCGTGGAACAACCTACATCGTGTGCCCTCAAGGGCGTTCAAGTGACAAAACTGACTGTCTCTATATCTTTGCGGTATTTTATAATTCTGTTTTATTACATCAAATGGTAAAAAATTATTTGACAAAATTAATCATGGAAGTTATTAGGAAAGTCTCATTTATATGATTTGCTAAACCAATATAGGAATTTTTTTAATAGTTTGCATACTTGACGATAGTTCAAACTAATTGCTGATGTCTTTGGAATAAGATAAAGATATTAAATGAAAATACTTTAAATGGTTGGGCCATAATTTTATTTTAACTTTTACAGTAAAATTCTAGTTCAATATAGCCAGAATTAAAACCCTAATTGCAGTCGAAAAAAATGTCGGATTTCAGAGATTTCTTCGTGATTTACCTAAGACACTTCAGCTGAAATCCAACATTCAGCTTGTGTAACATTTTTTAATTTTTTTTGGCGCAAATGTTAAGGTTAAAAATACTCGTTATTATACTAAAAAAAAAAAGTAGACGAAAGTTTTTTTTTATTTGAGACCGCACTTTTATCACATTTAATTGATATTGTAAAAAGTCGTGAAATATCTTGAAAAAACAGAAAATAATCCTAGGCTGGAGCATGTGCTTGTCCGAGAGC
This sequence comes from Clitarchus hookeri, assembly GCA_002778355.1. Classification (NCBI taxonomy): domain Eukaryota; kingdom Metazoa; phylum Arthropoda; class Insecta; order Phasmatodea; family Phasmatidae; genus Clitarchus; species Clitarchus hookeri. The sequence goes on from NQII01000742.1 coordinate 570,564, forward strand.
GGGCAAAGTGCTTGCGCTAGGCGCCACCTGGGTGTTGCACTTTCTGACATGTGCATGAACTTAAAGGGGGTAGTATCCACTCCATCTTCGAATTTTCTTACAAATCTTCGTAATTAAAATGACTGACTGGAAATAAAAAATCAAAGCTAGACATGACATAGAGGACTACTTAACGAATTTTTCTTTAATTTGTAGGGTTTCAATTATACTTGTATGTTCCCATGTGGGATTGAAATTACTAAATAATTAGGTCATTTTTGATTGCGGTTACAGGTGTGAAACTAATCATGTAAGAAAAATAAGTGGGATTTCAAAATAACCGTTAAAATTCTTCCTATGCCTTGTCAAGATTGGTTTTTAAATATTGACTCCTGAAATTAAGTTATAGAGGAAAATACGTAAATCCAAGATGGCAAGGATACTTCCCCCTTAAACGGATGGGTTACGATTTGGACACTTTCTTTTTAACACTTCTGCTTAGTTGTGCACTACAATACGTATATTACATTCGTGGTTACTTCGCATTGGTCAGTATTAAATGCGTTAGAAGGCATCCGTGCGAACAATGCCACTTCTCGACGGCCAATGCTAAACCCAATAGGAACTTTCCTGCCATAATAAATTATTAAATTTATTGTTAATTAGAGAGTTTTCCAGAAAAATGAGAAAAATATGACTATACGATATTGGCTATTTACCTTACCTTCCAGTGATGAACTATTGACATTAATTTGCGTAACAATTAGCGTAGATGACTTCGCAGTTTTAGAACAGCCAAATAACACGCAGTAAAAATACTCATAGAAAGAAAATTTTCGTTATTTACGTTGAAAGAAAAGTAATGGCATAAGCATGGCCAGATAGACCTCTGATACTCTTAGTGGTGCACAATGTTATTTTGTTTATTTGTATTAGATCTTAATAATGTACTTGTGTTAACATACCGAGCATTTCAATAATTGAGAAAGGTTATTTGAAACTAAGACCTTTGTTCAGTTATGAACATTTCCCGAGCACGCATTGGAACACTGCTCCGATTTATCCAGTTTTTAATGTGGTGATATTTTATTTAGTCTGAAATTGGTTAGTTACCATGTATGTGCACAGGTTTTAAACATTTGTTTCCTTTTTACCCCTTCACGTTTAACGAAACGGAACGCCTTGGTATTGAAAACAGGTTGCTAAGGCTAAATCATGCTGCTACATTCGTACGGAAAACTCGCTCCTTAATTACATTTAATTTAGTAAATGATTTTCCTTAATAATTTTTCAAGACACTTGTAGGTTTAATGGGATCCACGACGGGAAACAGCGAGGGCGTACTGGAATATTCAAAAGGTAAGCTGGAGAAATATAGTGACCTATTCATTGTCCACTGAACTGTTTATAATTTGAAGTAGGCAAAAGTAGTAAAAATATTTCAAGATTGCAATACACTTAAAATAGAATTATTATGTCGATCTTCACACACAGATGGGTGACTTTTCGTACATCAGACGTAAAGGAAAAACTTGCGTTAAACTATAAAATGTGGTCTTATATTAATCTCTATATGTTTTGGTTGATTTTCATACTTTAATTTTTTATGCAAACGTCAAATCATATTTTATACCCCGACGCCAATCCCTTCTCGCCATAATAATTCTGACGAAGTGGCCGTGGTCACCACCCACCTAGGCTAAGCAGGTTCGATTCCCGGCGAGTTCAACGCAGGATTTTCACATGTTCGTGCCGAACGATGCCGCTGGTCGGCGAGTTTTCTCGGGAATCTCTCTTTCCCCTCGGCATTGCATTCCGGCGCTGCTCCATCCTCACCTCGCTTCTCCCTCATCTGCCCTCAAGACCTCGATGTTAAGAGCCCCCTAAATTTCTTCATTCACTCATTCGGACATCAATGCACAGGGACATCAGAGCATAAATAGCATCAGTACCTACCCTACAGAAAAGTAAAAATAAAACTTGGTAGTTTTACACTTTTGGGAGTTCGTTATCGAAATGAGTTCGCCGGTAAACTAGCTTCGCCCGTGCGAATAGTCGTTTCTACAAGGCGTTGATGAAAACGTTGCGGGCACGGGATCCTGGATTTTACGACTGTTTTCGTTTCTAAGAGCCACTCTGGCTTGCCCGGGTACAGCGGGTTGTTGAAGTTTCGCCGTCGGAGAGAAACCTCTCAGCCAAACTGGGTCACTCCAGGCCGCTGCATATGGGTTCTCACAGCAGCCACATGCTGCACATGGAGACGTATGCAAAGACATGTAGACTGGAAGACCTGACAGGCGATCTTTAAGGCCCCTGCCTACCTGGCGCTTGAACTGCGCTGCAGTGTGTTTGAAATACTCGTTTTCCCACGAAACTATTAAACTTGCGTCCAGTGTGCTGGTCTACGAACAGACGAGGACTGTTGGGTGCTTTCAAGACATCACGCACATAAGAAACACCATTCCATGGTACTCCAAAATTTGCTAAAAACGGCAAAACGCTGTATCTCAAAATATAGTGTCAGATACATACAAAATTACTCAACGGCCCTGCATTGAACCTTCCTACAGACTTTCCATCAATATAATGACAGGGTCACCTCTGAAAGTCCCATAGGTACACGCAGAGCGACGAGAACACGGCATGCCAGTTGAGAGCCATGCGCTTAGCAGCGTTGGGGCACTTGATGCGCGTGGTAGTGTCACCCTTATCGCTCCCGCGCTTCTCGGCCTCGAGCGCGGAAATAAGCTCCAGGCAGGCAAGAGCCTCAACATTATCAGTGCAGTGCAGTTTTGCAGACATTCGAGACAAGTTAGAGGTGAGTTTCTTGTATGTGCCGCAGCTTGAAAGCTAGTTCTGTTTGTCTCCTCTATTCGCATTTACCGTCGTCCTGTCGATACACAGTACACCGTACACCACACAATACTGTGCAATGTTTTTTACTGACCGACTGTCACCCAATATGGTGGAGGTTTGTCAATGTCCCAATGAAAATTATTTCGTACATAAAACGGTATAGAATCCAATGGGTTCATTCGAGTAATTTGCAGTTCGAGTGCTGCCGATGCGTCAGTTCGTTGCAGTGTACGTCATGAAAACTGCTGGAGAGGTAGCATTACGTCGCCGATGTCTTCAAGGAATTCGGACGCCGTCATATTTAAGAAAACCTCATACAACTCTGTTGAATTCAGCAGACGATCTAATATTAGGTCACCAGCACTCAAAACCGTGACATAATTTTCGCGGAAAGAGTTCGTATCTAGCTGTATTTCGAAGTACTTTATTTCAAACCAACTTCCGTGATTGGATTCTTCAAACTGAAACGTTTCTTAGAGTGCAATACCCACGAATCACAGAATTTAAGTGCCGCAGTAACCCAATTCTGATTGGCCAATATCCAAAGGAAGACCGCTAAGTGTGCACTTTGAGTGCGGTACAGGATTACTGTTTAGACAATAGGGGCCGCGGTGATGTAGTAGCTAAACCAATCGTCTCCCACCTAGGCGAACCGGGTTCGATTCATGGCAGGGTCACTCCCGGATTTTTGGGTGTGGAAATCTTGCTTGGCGATGCCACCGGTCGGCGGGTTTCCTCAGTGATCTCCAGTTTCAAACGACCTTGCATTCCGGCGCTGCTCCGTACTCACCTCGCTTCACCCTTATCGGCTGTCAAGACCTCGGTGTTAAGAGCCGCCCAAATCTCTTCACTCACTCACTGACAAGACAAGCTAGAATTAAGTCGCCTATACTCACGACTACGCCATCGTCACCAGTTCTGTCAGTCTATGCATTCCCATTTACAACCGTACTATTGGTTCACAAAGCACCGTACACGCCTACTACACTGTACAAAGTTCATTACTGGCCGACTAACTGACAATGTAATGCCAAGTTTAAAGTGTCACAATCAAACGTTATTTCCTATGTTGAATAACACACAATGCACACTTGTTCATTTGAGTAATTTATACTGTGCGTGGTGCACACGTGATATTACGATGCAGAGAACCTAATGAAAACTGCTGACAAAGTAATATTCCTTCACCAGTGTCATAAAAGTTTATGAGTGTAGTAATGTTATGGCAAACTCCGCACAGCTCAGTATCATTAGTTAACGTAATGTTACGTCGACGGCACTCAAATATTAAAACATAAGAATTGCTTACATAACATAAATGTTACGCAGTTGACCACAGGGGGAGAAGGAAGAGTGGGTTACTGGAGCAATTTCTACACCCTGTCTCTACTCGCAAATTTGTTTATGGGGTACAACATTACGTTTGCCTCCCCCTTGCTCCATTTAAATACTTTATAACTGTCTAGACATTTATTACCCTAGTGAAAAATGTCCCAGCGTTACTGGTTGCGGAGAAAGAAATTTGTCTAAAGGCGTGTTTAAAAAAGTGCCCGATTAACTTCGCACTATTTGGTAACTAGAAAAACTCGAGTCGGAAAAAGGGTGCAAAGAAAAAAAAGGTTCGGTTGTCTTTCAATTTGAAGGCTCAAGAAACACGCGAGCGAGACTCGTAGAGTGACGCTTGTTTGACACGCGACGCTATTTCTAGAAGCGACGCGGTATCCGAGTAGAAATAACAGACAGTCGGGCGGCGCGGAGCTTCCTCGTCGCAGAATACCAAAGCTGCTTTCACGCGGCGCGAAATGGATTTCGCACGAGTCCTCGCACGACACCTCGCGCGAGAATTTCAAAGGAAAACCACGTGGGAAACGAGCCCGCTGATAAAAACTTGCAGCAAAATACATCCTTGCAACGAGAAAAGTTGACGGCCTCGGATAATCTTAACCCGTTGAGCCACCGTGTACATGACTGTGGACACGTTGCACATGAGTTATATATGACCGGCAATGTACACAGCGATGCATCAGTGTCCAGTCTTCCATGTGGCTCAGAGACCTGAGAAATCCGCTGTTTCATTTCGGGACAAGCTAGAATTCAAAACCTCGTACGTCTGTATTGCTTATTCTATTGGCCCACCCGTTAGTTTACACCTCCTGGACAACTCTGAGCCAATAACCAACACACGATAAAATGCAGACCGAATCACCGTCTTCCGCTAATACAACAAGCAACCAATGAACAATGATATTTGCATTATTTTACATACGGCAATGGAGTATAGCCTACAGGTCATTGAACTCGCGAATTTTTCAGGTCTCTACTCATACGCCACCGCTGCCAGTAAGAGAAAACACGTTCAGATTTTCATTGGTGCCGATGTATGACAAAACATCATATCGATATCAGTACAGTTTCGAACTAAATATTGTTGGTTGCAACGCCTAAAATGATATAGTCATCTGTGACTGAAAGGGTTGAAGTGTCGTATCATTAGTGATATCCGATTTACGCTAAAATTGTTCCAAGCAGGCTGTATTTCAATATCCTACTTGTGCATCTGCAGTTTTGATTTTGTTATTGGCCGTGTATTTCTGCAAGAAAACATGCTGGATTTGGCTAGGCCAATAAGAATCAAAATACTCCGATACTAAAGGTCCGTGGTTAGACGGCAGACACCTAAGCTGCGCAGTAGTTAAAACCATCCAATAGGGAGACGAGCAGGCTAACCGCTCAGCCACCGTGGCCCCTTAAACTCGCACACATGTTAAGTGTCTTCCAGCCAATTACGGAAGTTTAGTAGCAGGGTAACTTTATTCTGATTGGCTCAGTCGAATAGAATGTCTTATCCCTCAGAAACGCGACCAATAATTAAAGCGAAATATGCAAGCATGTACGTATAAAGTTGAAATCTAACTTGGAAATAATTTTTTTCGTGATAAACGGGTGACCTTAATGGTTATAAATAAAACCAGAAAGAAAATATGTATGTAGGTAAAGCCTGAAAGAAATTGTTATCATGCAAGATATTGTTGAACTGAGTGCACACTAACACTGAGCGTTGTCCCTATGGTGTAATTCGGTTAACTCAGTTTAGCTTTGTTTCCATGATGCGGAGGAATATCCTGAAAAGTATAACTTCAGCAGGGCTTCAGAAAAGATGGACCGCCGCCTGATTTTCTCTTGATTAACTTGACGCTATAAACTGTATGCTTTTAAAATTAAGGACATCCCAAGCACATAAATCAATGTGATTTGGCACTGGGAATGTTAATTTCTGTGTTACTTTGTGATCTCGTCCAAGATGAGGAAGTTTGTGGAGACCATAGCTGGCAGATAAATAAATGTTTTCACCAGAAAGCGTATAGACATTTCCGATATTTCCACTCCTAAACAGCAGCTGTTTTATGCGGAGGCTGGGCTGCTTACGAAAATAATCGGCAGAACAGCCAGCGGGGAGTCGCGAGATGTTGTTGATAAAGGACGCTAACATTTATTTCAGCGCCACTAGAACCGTGTATTTGGGTTGCGCCTCATCCGTGACCGAAATTAGCTCCTCCGTCTGGACCAAGCCAGAGTACGCCGAGCGAGACCGCCTGCTCTGTCCACGGCAGTCGACATGAATCTGCAAAAAAAAAAAAAACTACTTCTCCAAAACGAAACGTACACCTGAAAATGAACGTTTTTATTGCGGTGCAATACTGAAGCGCGATCTTATTGCTACGGCCAGTGAAATTTCCGCGGAAATATTTCGAGACATGTTTTATTTCAAAACGCTGCATGGTTGTTTACTTTTCTCGATTAGCTAATTATGTCTTAGAACATGTTAACTGTTGATTTACAAATCACTTTGGTTCACTGCCAAAGTTGTTGAATTATATTTGGCCGGGAACGTTTTCGCTAAAATTACTTGCCCCTACTTACTGCAATGGGAGTTAGTGATTAACAGACACATTAACACTTTGAGGACCGTACTGGAACGTTGGTTTATTTAAGTGCATATTTTGTTAGCTGGGCAAAATCAGTTTTTTTTATTGTCGCTGTGTATTATTGTTGTTTATTAAACAAAATATTTTGTTATCTACTAATTATTGGTTCAGTTACAGAGTAAATAATATTACAAATGTAAAACCGCTGCTTCTACCGTGTACTACCAGGAACATGTCGGAACGCCGTTCACCAATCAGAGCCTGGTAACCCACTCTCCAGCCGGCAGCCCAGCCAATAAGGAACCTTACGCAAGTCCCAGTAGCCAATCAGACATTTGGCACGTTCCCAGAACTTCACGTAGCCAGTTAGTAAGAGATGATGGAAAATCGCGAACATTTTTAGGCCAACACATCATTTACAACACTCTAACTAATTTATTATTTCATAATTGGATGAACAAGATTTTTTTCTCTGCTAAGTGGTTTGCAGACCAATGACGAACGTTCTGCCCTATAGTACCAGAATCCTCATTGGCCCAGTGAAATAAGGTAGTAGCTTCATACGTGCATGACAGCCAATGAGGAAAGAAAACTGTCGGATATGTGTACAGTACGTTGAATCTTAGCAAGCAGACAACTTTTCCCGCAATAAACCATCATTTCTACCAATTAGCGACTGGGTATGACTGCATCAAAGTAGCCGCCTCGCCATACTGCGATGCTTGGATTGACCAGCTAAACTGTATCGTGTGATATTGCCATTCTTTGACAATCGCACTTGCATCTGTGAAATGGGGGCCCCCAGATGTGAAAAACAACTAACAAAGGGCAGTCCACAGGGATCTGTACTGGGTTCCGTACTATGGAATGTGCTCTTTGACGGACTATTGAGTCTTGAATTTCCTGATGATTGCACTATGTTCGGATATGTGGATGACGCGTTCCTAATTATCTGTGAGTATTCAAGGTACGAAGTTGAGGTGAAGGCAGAGGAGGGTCTCGAAAACATAAGTACATGGTCTAGAACTGTTAAATTACAGCTCGCAGTGGAAAATACCAATGCTATAATGCTCAAAGGAGCATTAAAAAGGAAACCTATTGTACGATTTGAAGGGAGTCCACTGCGGTTTGTTGCGTCTATTAAAGTACCTGGGTGTGGTTGTCGCAGAACACCTGCCATTCCACGAGCATGTGTGGTATCTTGCAAATAAGGCAGTGGTGACATTGCACACCCTGCGAGCTGTTACTCCACCAGCCTGGCGGCTGAATTTTATAACATTTGTTACAATTTGTAATGGTTTATTTGTTGTTATTATAACATACTAGCGAACCGGTCCAGCTTCACTCGGTAACAATTTAGTTTATACAGCGATACTTTGAAAGACAAAAATGGTTACTCTGGGTCATCCTTAAAATATAAACATGTGCTATCGCGCACTTTTCTGTAGGCCTTTTTGATAGCTACAATTATTAAGTATATTAATTAGATGTATATATTATGGTTTAGTCAACGCAAACCATGTAAGCGCCTTATAAGCTGTTTTTTTACGACTTGATTATAAACGGTTCGACATCACTCTACTATCCTTAAATTAAATATAAATTTATTATACACCAACACCTTTCACAAGATATTCTCTAAATTATGTTGAAAACCGCATCAAAATCCATAAAGTAGTTTAGAAGTACCAAGCGAATACACACACAGGCGCGGATAAGCGACTTTGTTTTATACTATTCAGAGATGGTGCAGCTTCATGGTATATAGTTGCTGCTCAGTCTCACATGAAAAGGATATTGCTCAAAGTGCAGCGAGTAGCCTTGTTTATGGTAACCAAGGCGTATAAGGTGGTCTCTAACGATGTGTTGCATGTCCTGACTGCAGCTATTCCCATTATCCTGCTTATACCAACAGAAATTGTGTTCCTTAGGACCACCTGTTTATCACGAAAATATTTACGCGTAGGCTAGACTTCAATATCCTACTTGCACACTTGCAGTCTTCCTTTGGCTATTGGCCGCTTCTCTTTGTGAAGAGAGTATGTTACATGAGTAGAGACCTGAAAAATTCGNGCTATTCCCATTATCCTGCTTATACCAACAGAAATTGTGTTCCTTAGGACCACCTGTTTATCACGAAAATATTTACCGCGTAGGCTAGACTTCAATATCCTACGTGCACACTTGCAGTCTTCCTTTGGCTATTGGCCGCTTGTCTCTGTGTGAAGAGAGTATGTTACATGAGTAGAGACCTGAAAAATTCGCGAGTTCAATGACCTGTAGCCTATACTACATTGTCGTGTGTAAAATAATGCAAATATCACTGTTCATTGGTTGCTTGTTGTATTAGCGGATGACGGTGATTCGGTCTGCATTTAATTGTGTGTTTTTTATTGGCTCAGAGTTGTCCAGATGGTGTAAACTAACGGGTGGGCCAATATAATAAATAATACAAACGTACGAGGTTTTGAATTCTAGCTTGTCCCGAAATGAAACAGTGAATTTTTCAGGTCTCTGTATACGAGTGAGTCAGTGAAGAGATTTGGTCAACTCTTAACATCGTGGTCTTGTGAGCCGATATATGAGTGAGCCAATCGGAATCAAGTTTCTCCGGTACCGAACTTTCGTGATCCGCGAGCAGGCAGATAAGACGCGTAACAATTCAAATGATCCAACCAGGAAAGCGGTTCTTAACTAAAGTGTTTTGAAACACAACTTGGCCTGAAATCTTTTCGAGAAAAAACAGGTGCCCCTATTGTTCCAATAATTTAGGACATGTCACTCAATTCTAACTCGTCTTGGATGGCAGTAAGAGTGTGCGACGTGCGAAGTGTTAATGGTCAGTTATTAAGTTACTAAGCAGAGAACTACCATCGCACGTGCCGTCGCCCAACTCCAGAGGGTAAGTCGCGGTGAGGCGGCATGGCTGTTAGCCCAGCAAGGTGCAGGCGAGATGTAAAAACCCTGTAAACGAAAGCCCCGTGAAGAGTTGATGGACGCTCGGCGATAAACTGCTCGCGCGGTAATTTGTCTTCACTCGTAACACGGGTGATTTACAGCGGGAGGGCGTCACTTACGGTGAAGGACGTCTTTCACTACAGCGTAGAATAGGCGATTCAACAGAAGCGAAAAGGCTTTGCGGCTCATTTTAAGGCTCTCCGTCACCTACTGTGCAGAAATTTGTCGTTTTCGTGTCATGATTTCATATTCAGAGGTATTATTGGAAATGTTTGATTACAGAAAATTTACAATTTACTAGTTGTTTAGTATTTTTGTATCTAATTTTCACAGCCTGTTATTTCCTGTTTGCAAAAAAGTCAGAAACTTATTAATAAAATATAAATATGTTCCTGACATTTTCAACTAACAGATAACACGTAATGAAAGAAATCAACCCGTTCGGGCACTCATTAATTTTTTAATCCGAGTGTAGCAAATAAGTAATTTTATGTTATGCACTGTGCTTGTATGCAGCGTTTTACTTGCAACCGGCGAGCAACTCGCTGCGTGCTCTATGATATCGGCATTAGCCTTTCACGTCAAAGAAGGTGTAGACAATTCGTTAAATCAGTTCGGCCACGAGGAAAACTGGACACTGGTGCTTTGCTGTGTACAGTTTCCGTCATGAATAGCGTTTATGTGCAACGTGCGCGCGATCGTGAACATGGTGACATAAAACTGTTAAACAACTCATCAAATGTCAATTTTCCTATAATCGTACATTGTCAGTAAATATTCTGAATTCGAAATGATGACACTAAAGCGAAGAATTTCTGCGAAAGAGGTGAAGCCGTACCTTGACGTCCTGAAAAAATGTGCAGTGCTGATGGCTAGGGACACATCAACGACTGGGTGTACTCCAAATAACTTTACGTCAGATCAGTTTCCCTTATTACAAGATTAACATTGTTATACATCGGTACTGTTTGCTCACGAATCACGGAAGTTCAATATCGGGTTAACTAAAATCTGATCGGCTCAGACAGGTAAGAGATAGAGACCTGAAAAATTCGCGAGTTCATCGACCTGTAGGCTGAACTCTACAGTGTTGTGTACAAATATGCCGATGTTAACTGCGCATTGGTTGTCTGCTGTCACAGCTGAACGCGACGATTGGGCCAGCGTTCTCCAGGAGGCGTCAAACATCATGTGGTCCAATGGCTGGCGTAATATGAACACACGTGTTTCGAATTCTAGCTTGTCCCAAAATTAATCAGTGAATTTTTCAGGTCTCTGGTTAGAGAGTATCTCGTCTTGAAGACACCTGGCCAACAATCAAAGGGAAGTTGCCAATATGCACATAGGGCATTGAAGTCCAGCATGCGCGAAGGACAGGTGGCTTTACTGCTGGCAGTGTTGATGGCTGGGTGGGCTCCGATTGGCTAGTCGTTGTGTGGTGACGTCATCAACTACTGGCGGTAGTTGTGGCTGATGGCTAGGGCCAGTGACTTTTCGCATAAAAATCTGAGCACACAGTAGTCTTCAATACTATATACACACCTCAGCTGTTGTTACACCTTCATTGGCTGCTGGTGCCGTGTCCGTCTTTGGCCAAGCCACTCAGGACTAAGTAACTCCGACACTGAACCTTCGTGATTCGTGCGTAAACGGTTAACACGTGCCAGAACATTTTTTAGCCAATCAAAGAAGCTGGGAACTTTGGAGTCTATCTTGTCTCGAAAGGTTTTCGCGAAATATCACTGCCCCTGCTGATGGCTGATCAAGTTCGTTAAACTTCATAACTTCACGGCTGTCGGGCACCATTACAGTCATCTGGTCTCTGTCAGCGACCAGTCAGGATGTTCTCCTGGTGACCGTACACAAGCGCATGCGCAGAATGACAGCATAGTTGCGAGTAGAACCAGAACGCAGCAGCTCTATTGATTTGGGCGGAGTTCAGTTTAAATCATGCGGCTTTCACTACCGTTAGAACACCGTGTACATACAAATGTGCTTTTGAAATCTCTGTGCACTGCCTGCAAACTAAGTTTTTATGCAGGCGAAATATATTAAAATTACCAAAGTATATTAAAATTTGTGTATAATAATCGCAGGTTTCGTTGGGAAATTAGTTATAAACTAACTTCCATTCGCACGTCCGAGCGTTACGTTACAACTAGGGCCAACTTTTCTTGGCGAAAATATTTACGCGGAGGCTAGACTTCAATATCCTATGTGCACACTTGCAGTCTTCATTCGGCTATTGGCCGCTTGTCTCTGTGTGGAGACAGTGGGTTGCATGAGCGAGCCAATCAGAACTAAGTTGCCCGGTTAATGACCGTCCGTGATTGGCGGGCAGACGGAGAAGACGCGTAATAAGTAGACAAACCTGAAGAATTCGCGGATTCATTTTAGGACAAGCTAGAATTCAAAACACCTGCGTTTATATAACTAAATCCATTGGCCCACGCTGTATTTGACACTTCCTGGAGAATGCTGGTCCAATTGTCGCCATCCACTGTGACAGCAAGCAACCAATGTGCAGTTGATGTCAGTATATTTGTACATAAGACTTAGAGTCTAGCCTGCAGGTCATTGAACTCGCGATTTTTTTCCAGTCTCTAGTAATATGACGAATGATCCAGTCACCAAAGTGTTTCTGAACTTAAGTGTTTTGGAACACAACTCGTCCTGAAATCTTTTCGCGAAAAACAGGTGCACCTAGCTATAGACTTTTCGCGGTAAACTGAGCACTTTTGAAAGCCCTGCTTATGATCTACGTGCATGAACGATGCGTATTCTTCCGCCACATGTGGAATTAACGTTTTCATATGCCTGATCACTCTATTCGTGCGTCGGCCTAGTGAAACTGTGAAATTATTATAAAATTTAATATTTTACGAATTTCTTAATTTTTACACTTAGATTCATTAGAGAAACAGAAAACAAAAGAAATTATTTAAATTATCACAAATGCTTCCGTAACACTTTTATTTCAATATTAAGACATCGAACTACTTTCCCTCCGTCTTTACCAACTTAACAGGGCGCATGTCAGTCAGCCTGCCTCTTAAAATATATGCAAGTAGCTGCAGTGATATTTTTCAAAGGTTGGTTTCAAAAGTTTTCACCTTATCCTGAACAGCCTTTAAAAGCATGCTCGGCACAAGTACAGCGAACACCAAAAAATTTAACGATTGCAACCTCTGAACTCCTAAATGAATTGGAGAATGAACTGGTTAATGTCTGTGAATTCTTACATCGAAAACACAAAATTACATTATAACAACCTAATTATTTACAGTTTGAACACAAAATTACAACATAATTTACTAGCAGACATAACTATTATTGTGCCTAATGTGTTCGAGAATTTCGCTATTCACTACACCTGCACTCTGTCGTTGGCTAATTTTCCCCCAATCGGAGCCCGCCAGCATCAGCATTGTCATCAGTACTGCACATTTTTCCAGGGTATTTAATGTCATAACGTCCTAGCAGGATGAGAGATAAGCGTGGTGTCCATTTTGTGCGAAAAGATTCCACATTTAGTTCTACCCAAAACCTTTGGTGCAGATCCACTCTCGTGGTTGGATTATTCTTATTTTCAAGCTCTTGGGTTTCTGCCTGCAAATTGCGGACTTTCAGCGTCAGAGTAACTTCATTCTGATTGGCCAAGCCAGGTGAGAAAATGAAAGAAGCTCGGACCAATCACGAAAGGAAAGTTGCAACAGTGCACGTTGGATATTGATGTTTATTCTGCGCGCCAATATTTTCGCTAAAAGTTGTTGGGCCTACCAATAGGTATCCAGATGTTCTGGTCATACCGTAATCACAAGCTCCTTTTAGGTGAGCGAGTGAAGAGATTTTGGCGGCTCTTAACATCGAGGTCTTGAGAGCCGACGAGGGTGAAGCTAGGTTAGTATGGAGCAGCACCGAAATGCAAGGGCGGAGGAAACGGGAGATCCCTGAGAAAACCTGCCAATCAGTGGCATCGTCCGGCATGTTTTCCACTTGCGTAAGTCCGGGGGTGACCCCGTCGGGAATCGAACCCGGTTAGCCTTCGTGGGAGGCGAGTTATCTAACCACTACACCACAGCGGCCCCGTACACCTTTCACGTGAAACCCAGCACAAGAGATGAACCACATCGGTAACATATCATTAAAAAAAAAACAAAGTTGTCACAGAATAGCAAAGCATGTAGAAGCAGAAAGCTCATTTGTAGAAACCTTGAAATTACGCTAATTCATTTTGAGCACAAGCTAAACTCCAAACATGTGTACATATGACTTTATTTAACAATTGTATTGCAGTTGGTTATCCACGCCTTAGACACAGAGTATTTGATAATACAGAGGCGAAACAGCCACCCAGGCCAACAAAATGTCGCCAGTAGCCCGCAATATATCGGAACACCGTTCGCGGATCAGCGCACGGTATCCTATTATCCAGCCGGCAGCCCAGCCAGTAGGTGATCTTTGGTTGCACGCAGTAACCAATCAGTAGAGACTTGAAAAATTGGTGAATTCGATGACCTTTAGGTTAGACTTCGAAATTCTATGTACTATCATGGAGATATCAACTGTTCATTTGTTACTTGATGTCACATTGAAAGGTGATGGTTGGGCCTACGTTTTATTGCGTGTTTCTTATTGGCTTTGGGTTCCAAAACAGATGTCAAATAACGCGTGGACCAATTACAAACGTAATATAAACGTACAAATCTATGAATTCTTGCTTGTCCCGAAATATAACTGCTAATTTTTCACGAAAATATTTATTATCAAGCTAAACTTCAACGCCTTACGTTCAAGATTGCAAATTTAATTTAGTTTTTAGCCACGTGTCGGTGTGATAATTACAGACCTGAAAAATTCGTGGTTTCATTTCGGGACCAGTTAGAATTCAAAACCGCGTACGTTTGTATTGCTTATTCTATTGGCCCACCCGTTAGTTTACACCTCCTGGACAACTCTGAGCCAATAACAAACACACGATAAAATGCAGACCGAATCACCGTCTTCCGCTAATACAACAAGCAACCAATGAACAATGATATTTGCATTATTTTACATACGGCAATGGAGTATAGCCTACAGGTCATTGAACTCGCGAATTTTTCAGGTCTCTAGTGACAATTTGTTTTCTACTCGACTAGTCCAATCAGAATAAAGCTACCCTGAAACTGAACGTCCGTGATTGGCTGGCAGACACTTAAAACGTATGTGAGTTAAAATCATCCACCGCGATATTAATTCTGGACTGAAGTGTTTTCGAGTGCAACTAGTCGTGGGATGCATTCGCCGAAAACAGGTTTCCTTAGACATAAGCCCCGTTCTCAGGACCTCACGCAGTCCTTGCATCTGATTGGCTGCTGCGTGCTGCGTGCGAAAGTCGCCCTATTTGCTGGCCTGGTAGGTTACCGCAATCTGATTGGACCACGGCGCCCCGACATGTTGCTAGCCAGTTACGCCGGGTTTGCCGGTCTGCGCTTTGAAGCCGGAAGTCACCGGGTGGACTGTCTTCAAGTCCGCTGTAAGAGGATTGACCACGCGAGACAATTCGTAAGCGCATTACGTGTTTCTCGCGTTCCGTGTATTTCGCTTCAGCTGAGGTCAGCATTTACCAAACCCCCCCCCCCCC
>NQII01000742.1:585942-596201 GCA_002778355.1 Clitarchus hookeri
CCTTACCCTTCCTCTTCCCGCTCACAAACATCCAATCAGCACAAAGCCTTCAAGCTGTTTGCATGCGAAGTCACGCGTCAACTCCCAACAGGAGATATCTGGCGTCTCCTAGGGGATGCGTGTGTGTCTGTTTCGTAACATCCGCATGTGGCTTCACTCGCATCCAAGCAGTGTTGGACGTGCATTTTTACAACAGTCCGTGTACACTACGAGGTTTTACAATTTATAAAATCCTGTTGTCTCCTTTTATTTTCACATGTTTTTATTATGTGGATTACGCTTGAGTGTAGCTACAGCTCTGTACGACATAACTCAGTCAGACCCAATGTACACATGTGTGCACGTTACGCACGTATAGGAAATGTTTTGTATGAACTGCACACTGCGAAACTCAAGTACTAATTATCTTACCTGTGGGTAGATGATTCGCAAACCTTCTTACTGGTCTAGGACATAATTGGTTCATATTACTGTTGCCGAACATATGGTCTCCAGCTCATTGGCTGTGGCAACGAAACAAGTGGTTTGTCAACTTAAGTACAGCACGCATCATATATTTTGTTTGTAACTCATGAAAGCGTAAATTATAGTGGGTCTGAAAAAAATATAACAAACACAACAAAGGCGTAGGCCTAGATGTTCAGATATGTACGCGCAAAAACTGGACACCACAACTGCAACACATGGTAAGTGTATGTTCCTGTCTCCAGGTTACTGTTTATAGTAATAACAATAATAATTATTCATTAGGCAACTAACCCCATTATAAAATATTTTTTAAAAAGTTAGAAGTAATTTAACATATGTCCGCAGAATTTTCATTGACGTTGTTAGGGCTACTGATGTGCCAAAAGTAATTATTACACACTTGTATTAAGCACTGTTGAACTAGCAAATATTATATACACAAAATTAAATTTCCGTAAAATTGCTATTTTTAGATTCTATAATTTAATCACAATCACTTGTAAAATTCATGAGTACTGTTTATCTATAACACACTAGTAATTAAAGCTTAGTAACTTAATTCAAGTGAGATAATGGATGGCTAATACATATTATTTGAGCTCTTTATACAAATAATTGTAATTCCCCTGAAAAATGTTTTTTTTATTCCTAAGCAGCTGAAATATGTAACGATTTTTGATATGAACCAATTATGACTTATAACAGTAAGACTGTTTGCGAATCACTTACCCACAGGAGAGTTTATTGGTTATTGAGCTTCACAGTGTGCAGTAGAGACCAAACATTACCTGCACATGCGTAATGTACACAATTGTGTGCACTGGATCTGAATGGTTTAATATTTTGGCATATTGTTATCCAAAAAACATGGAAAGCGAAAAAAAAAATTATTTGGCTTAATTATGTGTAAGTCAGACAAAATTTCGTACAGAATAAGACACAATCATTATAAAATCACACTTAACAAGGAAAGCAAGAAAAAATTACAACAAAGTAAACGTTGCGAATGAATTTCCTCAAAAAATTACGCTGATTCATAAGAACTCATTTTGAGTTCACCTTGGTAACTTTGCTGAGAATCACACATGCCTCAGCACATGGTCGCATGAACCTTAATATATTTCAGGTTGTTTTCAAGAGCAGCGTAGTGATGGACAAATGTGGCGTTGTGACCACAATCGTGCGCCCATTCCCAATGCTCCGCACAGTATCGTGCATGGAAAAGTGATCATGACCTATAGTTAAAGACCTGAAAAATTCGCGGATTCATTTCGGGACAAGATAGAATTCAAAACACGTGTGTTAATAAAACTTCGGCCATTGGTCCACACGGTGTTTGACACCTCCTTGAGAACGCTGGCCCAATCGTCGCTTTCCACTGTGACAGCAGACAACCAATGAGCAGTTGGTATCGGCATATTTGTACGTAAGACTGTAGAGTCTAGCCAGCAGGTCATTTAAATCGTGAATTTTTCAGGTCTCTGCCTATAGTGATCGGAATTTTCGATTACCGTCTCTTGGTCATCATAAATGTTCAGAACCGACTGCACTCTCAAACTAACAGATCTGTAAGTGGTGATTAATCCAAAGACAAGGAAGTTAATATGCTTTGAATAAGGTATCCGTTTTTCGTGAAAAGTTTCCACCGCTAGTTGTATTCCAAAACACCATAGTTCAGAACCAATATTGTGGTCGAATGTTTTTAAATAGCACGCTTCTCAAGTGCCTGCCAGTCAATCACGGACGTCCAAGTAAGGATAACTTTATTCTGATTGACCCAGTCAATTACAAAATATCTTCTCACACAGCCCGTGCAGCCAAAAGCCAAAGTAAATGTGCAAACTATTAAGTAAGAAGTTGAAGTGTTTTCGGCACATAAATCTTTTCGCGAAAAACATATAGCCCTAACTTTGAAGGCTTCGAAAGTAATTTTGCGCATAACTATTAACAAATTTTATAGGCAATCATTAAATGTGCCAATATTACTCACAAACTACTAAAGGTTGCTTCCTTTAGCACGACATTATTACTAGACAAGTATTAGCTTTTCCCTGTAATTTCGTTTCAGTAAAATTGAGACAAAAAGAATGAAGTTAAAATCAAACATGGTTGTTATGAAGAATCAACTTCGTTCAGCTTGTCTTCGTAATGTATTCATATTGCTTTAAGAACTTAATTAAATTTGTGAGCCAGTATGGGCACCTAGAAGGCAGGTATCATTATGACCCTCCACATTTATACTCTATTCGCTTTCAAAATGTTTGTCAATATTTTGCCCTTTTGTCATGTTATACCTATAGACCTTATCATATCTTTGATTTTATTTATCCGGAATGTTTGATTGATCCTTTCTGAAATCAACATAATTCTTTCAAAACCCTTACGGAGAATTGGGTTTTTTTTATTTAATACAGTGTGAACAAACGAGATATGTCGCTTTTTTACGAATACCACGAAGAGTAAGTTATTGTAGATTTTTTAGGGGCTTTGTAGTCAGTCTACTGATATAACTTTTGTTCTTTGTCCTATGTTTTCCAGCAAGCACGTAATTTTACTTCGTTCAAAGATCTTGTTACGTGTTTATTAATTTTCATTTCGTATGAAGATCTGTATTTTTACTTCAATATTTATTTTTCTCTGCCGTCCGATTTTAGCAAGTTGATCATTTCAACGTAATTTGTAATCAAAATTGTAATTTAGTAATGGCGACCTAGTTAACATAGACACTAGGTATTTCCAACAAGTTATAAAACTATCGTTCCTTATTTTACGCAGACTATTATATTTCACTGCATATGCGTTGGGGTGGTGATAGTATTACGAAGAGCGTATAATCACATTCTGAAGCAGTACGTAAGATCTTACTAAATTGCCAGTCTGTCGTGCCCTCAAAACTAAATCCCGAGTTGAAGGGGCCGAATGTCTTAGACTGAAAACCAGGGCGGATTATGGGAAACTCTTAACTTCCGCAGTGTGCTAATAGTTTTTTTTGTTGTATTGTGTTGGTTAGGGGAGGGAGGGGGGCAGAGTGTGATGGTTCTGTTCTCAAGAGTACTTGGCTCTTCCTCTCATCAAGTGTTTGAGCGGTTAAGTAGTAAAGAGGTCACAATCGCCAAGAGTGCTTGTAGGTAGTTGAGAAGTCTCGAGGTGGGTTGACACCAGTGCTTTACCCTAACTATCTGAACAGTTTCCTGAAACAGACTTCTGAAATACCACTCCTCGTAGCACTGACTGGAGAGCTTACAGCAATGTTGGCAGCAATTTACAGAAAGAAGTTCCATTTTATACATGTTATAGTACAATTTGAAATTTGCCGCCACTTTGCTCTGCATGCGCCCGAAAATGGATATGGTGTAAAATAATCTTTCTACAATTCGACAGGGCACCGCGGTAGCTTAGCGGTTACCCTGCTCGCCTCCCATCAAGGCCAACTGGGTTCAATCCCCGGCCGGGTCACTGCCGGATTTTTGCATGTGGCAATCGTGCCGGACGATGCCACCGGTCGGCAAGTTTTCTCGGGGATCTCCCGTTTCCACGCCCTTTCATTCCGGCGCCACTCCATACTCACCTCAATCACCCTCATCGGCCCTCAAAACCTCGCTGTTAAGAGCAGCCCAAATCTCTTCACTCACTCACAATTCGACAGTATCTTAATTGACTCTGCTCATGTATATAACTATTTTCTTTTTAATTTGTCATTTTAAAGTAAACTTTTGAATTAATTTCTTGCTAGTAGCACAGCACAGGTAAATTACAGAGGTAAAATGGCGTGGCGGTTCTTTTCATGTCCATTCACTGATTGGCTGTGCGAAACTTCGGGAACGGGCCTTGTATCCGATTGGCTACTGTGTGCTGCGTAAGATCCCATATTGGCTGGGCTGGCTGCTGGCAAATAGGATAGCATGCACTGATTGGCGAACCACGTTCCGACATGTTGTTGGCTAGTGACGCCATTTTGGTGGCGTGTGCGGCTAGGGCTCGGTGTAGAAGTTGTTTCGCCTCTGTACTCTTGAGTACTCTGTGATAGAGCTGAAAAACCACTCTCGACCATAAAATACGCGAAGGAGTTTTATCAGCTGATAAACTATATGTTTTCTGTTCTCCATTGTAATTGGTGGACGTGACTACGGCCACGCCCTCGGTCATGGTGGAATTTTAATAACCTTGCATTGAAACACCTTAATGAGTAGAAACCCGGTAATTTCAAGGATTCATTTCAAGACATGTTATTCAGCCACATTTACATTTGCGGTTTTTCTTTTATTTGATCACCGTTTGTCAAACACGCTCCCGATGACATCGAGCCAATAACAAACCTAAAAGGAAAAAATTACCGAATCCCACGCTACGTGGTCTAGGGTTAAACTAGAGTAACAACAACCAATGAACAACAACGTGTGTACAAAGGACTGTTGATTCTAACTTGTTGCAGGGTGTCTACTTGTGAGCTCTCAGTGGGCGAGTGAACAAAAGATATGGCAACTGCAAAAAGCAACGGCCAATGAAGTGCATACTTCTCTGACACGCATAGGTAGGGCCAGTGATTTTTCGCAAAAAGATTTTCGGGACAAGATAGAGTTCAAACCACCGTAGGGTCGTCCACCTCTTTTGATTGGCTGTAACATATTCTGGTCGGTGTTAACTGCCTGCGCACGAATCACGAAGGATCATTGTCGGAGTTACCGAATTCTGAGTAGCGGGTCAGTATGGAAAAGATGCCAGCAGCCAATGGCTGTATGACAAGAGCTGAGGTGTATACATATATATATATATATATATAAACTAGCGAACTGGCCCGGCTTCGCCCGGGTACAATTGAGTTTTTGCATTGATACACTAATAAATAAATTGGGAAAAGACAATTCATTTATGAAAAAACAGAGTTATAAAATTATACTATGCTGGTCTAGGTTTTTAACTGATTACTGCAACGCAAAAGGAAGGAAATGTTTTTTTCCCCGATAGCCAAGAAGTAGGGTATTGTTTTTGGAGTGTATCTGTGCAACTATCGCGTAGTTACCACATTTCCGCTTTTCAACGTCGATGTATGTAAATCAGAAAGTGAGTTTCATCAAGTTGTAGCTTTAGAAATAAGTGTAGCTAGGTTATACTTTTTGCGCTTGGCTGAAGGGTCTTAATCGATCACCAAAGTTAAGCAACGTTCCCAGCGGTACACATTTGGATGGGTGACCGTTTAGTGTCATAACATCTTAGCGCTTCCGGGCTTCGGAGAGCAAGTTAAATATTTGGTCCCGGTTGTTATCGATTGATATCAGTCGTTAAGTCATTTCAGAGATCCTTGGGTGGCCTGATAAACTCTGACACCAGAGGAAAATAATATATCTCGGTCACGTTCCCAGCCGTTGCAGAATTACGTTTTGCTGTTATTCCATAGGAACCGTGCAATTTTCCGGGATAAAAAGTATCATATGTCCTATTCCAGGACCTAAAATACCTACATACCAAATTTCATCAAATCTGGTCAGCCGTTATGGAGCGGAGTGGTAACAAACATACACACGAACTTTCGCATTTATAATATTAGTAGGATATGTATAGTACTGAAATCTACTGTGTGCTCCGATTTTTTCACGAAAAATCACTGGCCTACGCATAGGTTTACCCCATATAGCTTGATGTATGCGGTGATTTCGCTAAATAATTTCATTGAGAATTGAAATAAATAAATAATAATTTAGGCTATATACATAGGACCACTCGATTTTCGCGAAAAGAATTACACAGAAGCTATATTTCAATATTCTACTTGAGAACCTGCAGTTTTCCTTCCGTTATTGGCCGTCTGCCTTCGTAGAAGACAGCATAGTCATATTTGACTGGGCCAATGATAATTAGATTACTCTGGTACTGAACGTCTGTGATTCGTGGGCGGGTACCTAAGACGCACAGCAGTTGTAAACATCCAGCCACTAAGTGGACTTGAGTTTAAGTGTATTGAAATGCAACTCGACAAGCATTATTTTCACGAAAAGCGGGTGGCCATATTTTATATATACATAGTTATTTTCTCTGCGTACTTGATCACTAGAGACCTGCGAATTTCGCGTTATCATTGGAGGACATTTTAAACATAAAACTATTTTCATTTACATTACGTTTGTCATTGGACCATTCTTGATTTGACACGCCCCGGGTAATTCTGCACCAATAAATGAAAACTTCACAATCATGTTCCCCAATCACGTGCAGTTCACTCGGAAAGGAAGTGGCTTTACTTCTAGGCAGTAGCCAATGGAGAAAAAATGCTGGCTCGAGTATATGCAGTATTGCGAATTTGAGTTTGACGCCAAAAAATAACGCTAATTTCGCATGTCTCTATTGATCACATCTTTTACACACACCGAACCTGTACGGCTGATAGGATGTTTATTCGGTGCGTGAGTATGTTTACGAGGTGGTTACTGCCGTTGTTAAGCAGTAAACTACTAGTAAAGTGACAGGGGAAGAGCCAACTTTAACGGCTCAGACAAGCTCATAAATATCCACGAACAACCCAATCACGGTCCCGGAGTATCGCAGCTTACTGTGTTGGTGTGATTGGACTGTGTCCATTGCCGGCTATGAGTAGAGACGTGCGAAATTCGCGTTGTTATTTCAAGACAGAGTAGACTTCAAACACTTGTGCCTTTGTATTGTGTCTGTCATTGGACTGTAGTTTGTCCGGACGCATCCTGGACGACTTTGCACCAATAGGAAACCACTAACGTAAGGTTTGCCCAATCACGTCCAACTAAGTCAAAAGATAAAATCGTCCCTCACTGCTGAAGGAGCCAGAAAACAAACAACAACGACTCGAATGTATATAGGACGGTGTATTATAGCGCGATGCCAGAAAATAACGTGAATTTTGCAGGTTCGTAGCCATGAGACAAAAATAACAATCGCACATTTACAGAACTCAGTAAGACAAGAAACGAATAAACCTTTTGCAACACCACAGAAAGATATTTAGGAAAAGCTGTTTCCTTGTCACTGGAAAAAATATATATATGCATATAAATTATCAAAACGACAAAAAGACGGACGAACAACCTGTTATTACAAAACAAGGCAGACAACAAAAGCAAACCAAAAGAAAATACAACACATTGACATAAACGAAAACACGATACAAGTGAACAGACAGTGCAAAAACATTATCAGTGGACACGGCTGAACAATAAAAACTAAAACACACACATCAAACAAAGTATTCCTTATCAGACAAGGAATACTTTTCCTAGCATGTGATTCATTGTGGTTTTTTGTCCTCTCAAGATTTTGATGTTAAGAGCCACCCAAATCTCTTCAATCACTCGCTGACTCACTCACTCACTCACACGCGGATATGGCCAACCAAGCATTCTAACCGGTAAACTCTTCGCATGTGAGCCAACGAGATCGCCTTGTGTAGCTCCACATCCTTGTCGATGGTTAATATTGGAAATCGATAGCATCGCATGCCACTAATATTGCAATATTGCTGACTCCGTGTACCTGCAGCATACACAGTACATAGTTTAGAATTAGCGATATATCGATTTATCGAGATGCGTGTCGGTTTGTTGCTCTGTAAGCTCTCCGCGCCCTTTTGGGGTATGGCTATCGATTACCGTCGCGTACCTGCACGGTATTTACGCGTTCCCCTCCCATTACTCGTGATTGAAGTATCGATATATCGAGAGGCATGCCGGAACTACTCGACTGCGAGCGCCTCTGCACTCCCCACGCCCCCGCGGAGGCCGGGTATCGATTATCTGCACCGTGCATGAGAAGGACGAAGGTTATTATTTCCAGTGGGACTCGTCTGCCGCTGGAGTTGCGTAACGCCGCGCTACCGCTGATCGATATTTCGGCCCGTGAATAATGAACAACACCTGAGCGCCGGCTCACCGACGTCGCACGCACTCGCCCAGCCCCTTCTCGGAAAACAATCGACTATCGACACACACGCGCCGCTCGACCACACTCGTCCGCAAACAAGGAACTGGCCTCGCGTGGGTAGCACTTCCTCCGCACACATCAGCCACAATTCTGTACTGAGTTCAGGAGCAGATCCAGTGACCAGGTGAACGATCACATGGGGCATAACCACCTTAAAACCATCGCACTGACATGAAACTGTCCTGTGGAAGTTTTAATCCCTTAGCCCTTTCAGTGACAGTGTCCTCTATCTGGGACGTTGCATATGAAGTGACTTGAACGGTCTGCACTGTACACAGTAGAACATGCCGTCCAATGAGAAAGGTTCCCTACGTGTGGGAGACGACATTCGCTGCTGAGACTATGTTCCGTAGCCTCATAAACCCCCGCTGCCAGTAGCATAAAGCACAGATGGATTTATATTGGTCCCGATGTAAGACAAAGACGCATCGTCTGGATATTAGTACAGTTCCAAACTAAATATTTGTTTGTTGCATCGCCTAAAATTATATATTTATTTTTGACTGAAAGGGTTAACTAGCTCTTTCATGCCCAATTTAATTTACGGTTTCAGGTGTTGCAAACACAACATTTTATGGTGTGTTCTGTACTTACGTTGACACAACACTTGTTTCGTTGTCACAGCAAATGAGCTGTATGCTATATGTTGGAATACACTAAAATGAACCAATTATGACCTACTAGTGACCCGACCCAGCTTCGCCCAGATACTATTTAGTTTTTAAAACGATACACTAATAAATAAATTAGGAAAAGACAATTACAAGATAATATGATAGTAAATTACTAAACTACTATCATATATAACATACATAAATACACGTCACGCCTGTCTCCCAGAGGGGTAGGCAGAGATTATGGACCTCAATTTACCACGATCCTGACATACCTACCTCCTTCGCTTTACCCACATTCATACATCTCTAATATAACAATATTATATGATAGTGGTTTAGAAAATTTCTTTGTATACAACATTAATCGTTTTGCCTCCGACCGGCATCACAAAAAGAATTCTGTTTGGCGTGACACGCGAAAGAGCTACGTCCATGTGAAAAACATGCTCCACTCAAATCCACTCCAGCCACATTAAGTGTTTGACCCTGTGCCTTATTTATGGTCATACAAAAACAAACTCTTTTTGGAAATTGAACTCCTTTAAAATTAAAATGCAAATCCGAGGGAATCATAGGTATTCTAGGTATTAAAACAGTTTCTCCAGTACCACAGCCAGTTAGAATAGTACCTTCCATGAGATAACTTTTTAAACTTTTATTTGTAATCGAGTCCCATTGCATAATTTCGGTGGATTTATATTTCGCAATAAAATTATGGGAGCTCCAACGATTAAAATCAGTTTGTGTGGTGGCATGCTAGAAGGGTTCAATGAATTAAGAAATTCTGTGAGATAGTGCACAGCTTCTTCACTGTAGAGTACTTTATCTACTGAGTAATAGACTTGTGTTTGCGCATTGAATATTGCAAGCACTAATTCATTCATTTTTTTCGAATTGTTCATTAGTAGGCCATAATATCGCTCTTTCTTTGAACCACGCTAGTGTCTTATTTGAGAGGTCGTGTATTTCAGAATATACGTTATCTATAATTTGTTGGTGGTCGGTGACTAAAACACATATATCACTATTGAGAGAGATTTTACCACAATCCACTGGAAGCTATCCATTTCCGACTTTCAATAGCATGTCAGCAAACATGCTGTTATCTTCTTAAGACATAAGTACTCTCATGTTTGTTTTGAGTGCTAGTTTGGTTATGTTGGGCCAAAGACACGATATTTGTAATGATGCATTGACTTCATCAGCCACACCCTGCGCCCCCCCCCCCCC
>NQII01000742.1:596256-617150 GCA_002778355.1 Clitarchus hookeri
TTTTAAAGTATTGGCCATAATTGTATGCTGTAAAGGACATTTCTTATCTACATTAAACAGTTTTAATTATGAATTAATTTATTTTGATAAAGATTAAGTTCTTTATGGTTAGAAAATACAGTGAATTTTACGTTTGTTTTTACTGCTTAATTTAAATTTTAAGTACTTATCTATTAAAGATAGATATATGTTACCACTGAATTTTTTGTAGATAATTTAATTTTACACAATTCTTTCTCACGTGATTTTGTTATATCTCTAAAGGATTAGGCAGCGTATTCCAAGAGAGCGCGCTGGCGGCAAACTTTCTTCCAGACTTGATTCACTAATACAGTTAATGCTTGACTTATTTAAGTGGTGGGGAAAGGTTTTAACACACAAAATCCTTCCTCGATAAATGCAGACCATAACAGTAAAAACCGCATCCAAATCCGTTCAGTGGTTCTCGAGATTAGCGCAGTCATACAGACAGACAGACGCGCGCCAGGGGCTTCCTTTTATACTCTGTAGTGATACCAGTAAGACGGTTTGCGAATCATTTACCCACAGGCAGGATCAATGGCCTATATCTTCGCAGTGTGCAGTAGAGACCAAACGTAACCTACACGTGCGTAATGTACACACTTGTGTACACTGTGTCTGAGTAGGTTAACATATATCCCGAGTATACACGTACACGTTTGACTTGTTGCGGAATACGTGAAATCATGATCGCTGCTGTACAGGCACAGAAGGTAGCACCAATGCGGGCATTGCCTTTCCTTGGACAACGCTATCGGTTGCCACCGACACACCAACTATTTTATGATTGGTGATTTCTTGTGTAATGGGATCAACTGAATCCGTATCCGTAGATATTATAACGTCAGATATTGTAACGAATTTATAAGTACTTCTCACGCCAAACTTTTTTCTTTTGCAACCCCTGAAAGGAAAAATTTTATTTGTTCGTTAAGGACTTACCCCGTTTATTCACAAACGAATTCTGTCAGTTGAGGTGTTGCAGTCACATAATTCTTTGGTGAAGTCCATTCACTGTTACTTCCAGATTTTCTGAAGCCTTGCTAAGGTTCCACTTTCAAGATATTAATCCGCCTCCTGCTAACAAAGCTTAACTAGGTCTAGAAAATTACACAAAAGGGTCAGCACAATGCATAGGTGCGCACTCTTTTCAACATTGACGCATTCTGCGTCCCTATATTTTATTAGTCAGAACACACGCTCTGGCGAAGCTCGCAGGCGGACGACCGCAATAAGGATTAAGGGTTTTGCGGACGCGATGAGGAGAATGGCGCCAGGACAGCCCGGCAGAACGACCACGTGCGGAGGAAGGCGGATGCAGCTGCATCCCGCAGCTGCCAAGGGAAGCTGAGCCCACACCAGCAGCTGAGTCTGTCCCGGACTAGTTTCCGCCATAAACATTGAGAGCTTTTAGCGGGCGTGCTGGAGAGAATAACGACACAATATCCGGAGGCATAAGTGCGCCGAACCAAAGAGGCCACCCAAGAGTTCCCGCACGTGCAGAACGGAACAATAAACTTCCAGGCCAGAATCAAGCGGCGACGCTAGGCCGACTGCGGACCACAGGAGCAGCGGCCATGTGTTTTACGACTCAGGGGAGACGTGGCAAGCACCCCGGCCACGTGCAGGGACGGTGCAAGTTTAATATGGCGATGGAGCCTACAAAACCACGAGAAGGAGGGAGGAACGGATCAGTCAGTCGAGGATCGAGCAGTCAGTCAATCAGTTGGAGGACCTAGAGCGAGACGTCCGGTTCGGAACCGGACGACATCAGGCAGTCAGACGCGAGCAGTCAGTTGAGAGACGTCAACGAGTCAGTCAGTCGGAGTCAGTCGAGGATCGAGAATGCATCCCGACGTCGACCTCAGTCGGAGGCCGTCAAACGAGACGAACAGCGGNAGGGTGTACCGGGAGCCGAGAGAAAACGAGTTCGCCAAATGCATCAAGACGTGGACCTCAGTCGGAGGCCGTCAAACGGGACGTACGGCGGGAAGAGTCCGAGAAAACGGCAGCCGGCCGTTGCCAAACGAAGAGTGCTGAGTGGACCCGGGAGGAGGAGTTCCGAGAGCAGGCGTCGGGACGCCCCACCAAGCGCCGGAGCAGTTCCAAGTCGCCAGCCGAGGGAAGACAGCGCCGCAGTGTCAGATAAGTAGTTCTACACCAGGTGTGAAGAATCCTGCCCCCCCCCCCCCTGGACACCAATCGCGGCGTCAAACCATACGTAGCCTACATAGAAAAAGGGGAGGGGAGTTGTCTCGTGAGTTCATGTACCAGTTAACCTGTTCAAGCAACAATAAAACTCGATTATGTGAACTCGCAAATAAAGTGTAATTTATTAGTAAATTGGACCTAGAGACAGCAGTGTCGACGTATTCCTACGCCTTATCACTGAGGGCTAGCATCAAGTGCTGGCGCCTCACGCCGCAGAGCAGATCCAATACCTACTTCCAAACTTCAGCATTGGCAGGTATCAACATTATAATAAGAACTATTTGTTAGTAGTGATTGCCAACACACATATTTTTCGTTATAGTTTTATTCTCATTAATTAAAAATGAAACATCATTTGTAGATTAAATGTAGGTAAAAGTTCCATTTTACCAGAAAAAAGATACTTTTTATGTTAACAGAAGTTTAAAGCGTTTGTGATGCATCGCATATTTAGGAAAGAATCAAACATGTGATACATGGGGTGATTTTTCAAAGGTTCAATTCAAAAAGTATGAAGAAACCGGAAATAGACTATATGCCTTGTACTTGTGTTAAGCACTTTGGTTATGAGTAAACAACCTGCTGCGTGCTTGATGATAGTCTCCTCCAATTACTCTGAAATGCTCAGTGAAGAATTAAAACTCTCTGACGATATACTAATAGCCTCAGGTGCGTCAAACTTTATGGTTGGCCTCCTTTCGCACTCCTGAAAAGGCTGTGTCGCCTCAACTACAATGACAACGATTTACAAACCATTCTCTATTACTAGAGACCTGAAGAATTCGCGAGTTCAATTACCTGTAGGCTATACTCCATTGTCGTGTGTGAAATAATGCAAATATCACTGTTCATTGGTTGCTTGTTGTATTAGCGGAAGACGGTGATTCGGTCTGCATTTTATTGTGTGTTTGTTATTGGCTCAGAGTTGTCCAGGAGGTGTAAACTAACGGGTGGGCCAATAGAATAAGCAATACAAACGTACGAGGTTTTGAATTCTAGCTTTTCCCGAAATGAAACAGCTAATTTTTCAGGTCTCTATCTATTGCGTGCAGGGTCATTAGAAACCAACCATATAGGTTAAATCCATGACATTACTTTGCCCAATCCACCTTTCACTGCGAGTCTAACATACATTCGTTCACAAAGACGCTTATCGAAACTATCACAGTGATACCACGCAAAGTGACGGAATGTCCGTGAGACTGCTAGTAAAAGGTTGATTTGAGAGATTTTGACGGCTCTTAACAACGAGATCCTGAGAGCCAATGAGGGTGAGTGAGGTGAGTGCAGCAGCGTCGAAACGAAAAGGCCAGGAGAAACGGGAGATCCCCGAGAAAACCCGCCGACCAGAGGCAACGTCCGGCACGATTGTCACGTGCGAAAATCCGATAGTGACCCAGCCGGGAATTGAACTCGGTTTGCCTTCGTGGGAGGCGAGCGTGCTAACCGCTCAGCCACCGCGGCCACTATGTACGTTGTGGCTTGAACCAATAGAACGGTGGTACGTGGAACTACATGGACTGTAACTGATGTTCATATTGTGATTTGTATAAACCACTCATTTATAACTTGTCTTAAATTCCAGTAAATATCCGCTGTTAAAAAAGTGTTAAATGACTTGTTTGGAGTTTGCTGTAAAATTTCAACTACCGCATCCTTTGAAGACACGGGCGAAGAAATATTACATCGCCGCCAGTTTTCATGGTATTCTCTCCAACGTGATATTACTTCAACAGCACTCAGAGTGGCATTCTTAAACATTTTGTTTGCTGTCCCGCAAACACCTCGCGTATAAGAGGGGACTGTATCTTAAGACTCTCTTAAATATACCGTACACCGAGCTTGAATTCAGAATGAAGTTTGTGGGTCCCTCTTTCGTGAGGCGTTTGAGAGTCTGATGATTTTCTGAGCACTCAGTGCGAGGCTAAAAATGCAAAAATTGTTTCCAGCTATCGACTGTTAGCAAACAAGGTTTTAACTGAAATGGATTCGCCGAAGAGCACGTGCGTTGTTAAAAAATATTTGTAAATTAATGCGAGTGGTACTAAAGTGGGTACTAAGGGAAAATGAAACATACATGTGCTTATGAAATATTTCACGATTCGTTCTATATATTCTGCCGAGGCATTATTCGCTTTATTGTAACACGAAATTATAAAAATTATACTTTAAAATTTTAAAAAAAGAACACGAAAACCTACAACAAACGGCAATAATTAAAAATATCAAATAGTAATAGAAAACGTGGATAATATAATGTATTGAAATTCTACTATTCTAGCAAAGTGTGTTTGGTAGTCGTGTGGTAATGATAGCAGGGCACAGTAGCAGGCTTGTGATAGTTTGATAAATGATCAAATCCTGATCTAGAAATATATTTTTAATTTTTAATATTATACTCCTCGAAACTATAACACTTCTGAACGTATATTCTTTACTCCAAAACACTTTATTAGCAGCACAAACAACGCAATTCAATTAGAGATTTTACAGATAGTTCCGTGGAATTCGTAGAAAGTTCCTTCCTGGCAAAAATGTACTCATAAGCAATGGATATATGTGTGATACTAGTTCTATTCCTAATTTCGCCGAGATTTTTTTTAACAGGTTTACTTGTTGGTAATTAAAAATAATACTTGTGCTGCATCAAACCACGACAAGACGAGCGAGTAACAGATAAATATAATTGTACATAATCCATTGGTAGAGACCTGAAAAATTCGCTAATTCATTTTGAGACATGCTATGATTAAAAACACGTGTGTTGATATAGCTTTAGCTATTGGTGCACACGGTGTTTGACACCTCCTGGAGAACGCTGGCCCAATCGTCACCTTCCACTGTGACAGCAGACAACCAATGTGCAGTTAAAATCGGCATATCTGCACATAAGACTGTACAGTCTAGCCTGCAGGTCATTGAACTCACGAATTTTTCCGGTTCTCTATCCATTGGTTTTTGAGGTAAGTGTTCAAATTGTCAGTATTATTTACCACCCCTCCATTTGTGTGAGTCAAGAACAGTGTCTCGCCCCTTTAAAATAATTGTATCTGCCAGGGTGTTGTATCTCAATTATCGGAACGATGTAAGGCGTGCGCCATTTATACAAGTACAAGGAGAGGTTAACGGGACGCGAATCGTTATGGGTAGGTCAAGGCCTCTCGTAACTTTGAGATTTCCCGCAACTGTAGCCAACGCGCAAACAACTCGCTAATCGTTTAAGAATCTCGTTTTCCTGCCAAACCAAGATGCGTGCCGAATGTGGCACGCGTCTCCACTACGAATGCCAGCCTCAGAGTCTTATCTACTCGAATTAACCGGATCAGCCAGTAAGGAACATTTGCAGTATACTAAGCGAGTCTGGTGTTGTGCGAACCAACAGGAAGGTTGTAAATGGAAAAAAACAGAGACTGGCAGAACTAATAGTCGTGTGCAGAAAGATGCAAAATTCGTGTTATGATTTGATGACAAGCTATACTTCACTGGCCTGTATCTAACTGAGCGTAAATCGTGATTTCGTTGACTACTGGCAATCGCACAGCGTCATTTTCATGTGTGGCTGCTTTACTGGATATTGGTTGCTCAATCTTAAGGCGGCCGTCTACCTGGAACTTTTTCCCACGTTTAGGCCGAGAAGCGCGGGAGCGATAAGGGCGACCTTGCCACGCGCATCAAGTACGCCATCGCCGCTAAGCGCAAGGCTCTGAACTGGCGTGCAGTGTTCTCGTCGTGCTGCGTGTACCTATGGGACTTTCAGCGGTGACCATATTATTTTATTAGTGGGAAGTCTTTAGGAAGGTTCAGTGTAGGCGCCTATAGTAGTTTTGTATGTATCTGATGCGTGCATTTTGAGCTACAGCGCCTTGGTACTCTGAATTGATGTTTCTAACGTACGTGATATTTTGAAAGTACTTAACAACTCTCGTCTGAAGTGTGTGTTCTTGTCGTAGATCAGCACGTTGGACGCACGCTTAATAGTTTCGTTGAAAAACGTGCATTTCGAACACTCTGCAACGCAGTTCAAGCGCCAGGTAGACGGGCGCCTTAAAGCCGTTACTATTGGCTAAAAGTGTCCTTGGAACGAGCCACATGAAGTTTCCTGCCAATGGCGAAAGTCAAGAGGAACATGCAGCAATTTGGAGTTTGGTCTGCCAGCAAATAATAACGTGAATTATGCATGTTCCTAGTCGTGCAGTCTTGAATACAGGTCCGGATTTTCGCAAGTGGGAATCGTGCCGGACGACGCCGCTGGTCGGCGGGTTTTCTCGGGGAGCTCCCGTTTCCCCCGCTCTTGCATTCCGGCGCTGCTCCATTCCTACCCTTATCGGCTCTCAAGACCTCGTTGTTAACAGCCGCCCACTCTCTCAACTCAACTCTACTTGTCAATATAGGCGACTCACTTCTAACGTGTCTTAGTTTGTCAGAAAATCTGTAGCGCACTCGAAGTGTTAGGGTAACCCATGTTATATTCGGACATAGTGTTCTAAGTGTTAAACAAGATTCTAGAACGTGATTTAGTATCATGTTTCTGGAAGAGCCAAGTGGAGGCGTTTTGCGGGCTACCGCCACGGTGTGGCAACCAACACGCTTGGGCAACATCATAAAGTAAATATTTCACCTCGTAGCGAGTCTGTGTTGACGGAATAACGATACTTAAGGCACTCAGCCAGGTAGACTAAAATACGAATATAAACATACATCCCGCCAAGAGGTTTTTTTTTCGAGTTCATATACTGCGCGGTTTGAAAACACCAGGGGTTGACGTTCGTTTCCCCGCGTAAACAAACTCGCGTGGCTGTTCTAGAGGGATTTGCTTCGCCGAGAAGACGCTTCGTAGGCGTGCGTGTTCGTGCGGGGACGCAACGCGATGTATGTTAACAGCCACTTAAACAACTGGCAGAACTGTCAACACATATTTTGCGGGTTTACGCAAACACAGAACTTTCCCAGTCAAATCACAATTCTCTCCTACGGTTTTGACGTTCGCCTTCGACACAGAATTGACCTCGAAGACAAGTGGCTAGGAGGGTTAAAGGGTCATTGGTTGGAATCCAAAGAAGGTACGTAGGGCATAACCCTTTCATTCACAGTGCCATCACAAGCGGAACTAAGTTGATTCTTCACAACAACCATGTTTGATTTTAATTTCATTCTTTCCGTCTCAATTTTACTGAAACAAAATTACAGAGAAAAGATAATAATTTTCTAGTAATAATGTCGTGCTAAAAGAAGCAAAATTTAGAAGTTTGTGAGAAATGTTGGCATAATAAATGATTGCCTATAAAATTTGTTAATAGTTATGCACAAAAATGTTTTCAACGCCTTCAAAGTTAGGCCCACATCATTTTCGCTAAAATATTTATGTGCAGAATAGACTTCAACTTCTTACTTAATAGTTTGCACATTTACTTCGGCTTTTGGCTGCACGGCTGTGTGAGAAGATATTCTCCAATCGACTGGGCCAATCAGAATAAAGTTATCCTGACTTGGACGTCAGTGATTGGCTGGCAGGCACTTGGGAAGCGTGCTATTTAAAAACATTCGACCACAATATTGGTTCTGAACCAAAGTGTTTTGGAGTACAACTAGGGGTGGAAACTTTTCACGAAAAACAGGTACCTTATTCAAAGCACATTAACTTCCTTGTCTTTGGATTCATCACCACTTACAGATCTCCTGTTAGTTTGAGAGTGCAGTCGGTTCTGAACATTTATGATGATCAAGAGACGGTAATAGAAAATTCCGATCACTATAGGCAGAGACTTGAAAAATTCGTGAGTTCAACGACCTGCAGGCTGAACTCTACAGTATTATGTACAAATATGCCGATGTCAACTGTACGTTGGTTGTCTGCTGTCATAACGGAAGGCGACGATTGGGCCAGCGTTCTCCAGGAGGTGTCAAACACCGTGTGAACCAATGGCTGAAGTTTTTTTAACACACGTGTTTTGAATTCTAGCTTGTCCCGAAATGAATACGCGAATTTTTCAGGTCTCTAACTATAGGTCATGATCAATTTTCCGTGAACGATACTGTGCGGATCATTCGGAATGGGCGCACGATTGTGGTCACATCGAAACATTTGTTCATCACTCCGCTTCTCTTGAAAACAGCACGTCCTAGATTTCAATACCCTACGGGCGTACCATCAGTATTCTTTTGCTTATTGGTGGCGTGTGTCTGTGAAAAGACATTACTTGACTGGCCAATCAGAGTAAGGTTACTCCGATACTGTGCGTCTGTGATACGCGGGTAGGCACCTAAATCACGAAGCACCTAGATCATTCAATCACGGATGTGGATCTGTTCCAAAGTGTTATGAAATTCAACTGGTCGTGAAATCTTTTCCAGAAAATGGGGTGTCCCTAGTCATCTATATGGGACGTTGCATTTGAAGTGGCTCCAATGGTCTGGCTGTACACAGTAGAACATTTCGTCCAATGAGAAAGGTTCCCTGCGTGTCGGAGACATCATTCGCTGCTGATACCATGTCCCGTAGCCTCAAGTAGAGATCTGAAAAAATCTGTGTTTCATTTCGGGACAAGCTAGAATTCAAAACCTCGTACGTCTGTATTGCTTATTCTATTGGCCCACCCGTTAGTTTACACCTCCTGGATTACTTTGAGCCAATAACAAACGCACAATAAAATGCAAACAGAATCACCGTCTTCCGCTAATACAACACGCAATCAATGAACAGTGATATTTGCATTATTTTACATACTACAATGGAGTATAGCCTACAGGTCATTCAACTAACAAATTTTTTAGGTCTCTACTCATAAGTAGGAGCAGTGATATTTCGCGAAAATATTTCGAGACAAGGTACAGTCCAAAGCACTGTAGGGTCGTCCAGCTTCTTTGATTGGCTAAAAAATATTCTGGCCCTTGTTAACAGTTTGCGCACGAATCACGAAGGTTCAGTGTCGGAGTTACTTAGTCCTGATTGGCTTGGTCAAAGACGGACACGGCACCAGAAGCCAATGGAGGTGTAACAGCAGCTGAGGTGTGTATATAGTATTGAATTCTACTGTGTGCTCCGATTTTTAAGCGAAAAGTCACTGGCCCTACTCATAAGCCACCGCTGCCAGTAAGAGAAAGCACGTACAGATTTTCATTGGGTCCGATGTATGACAAAACATCGTACCGATATCAGTACAGTTGGAAACAAAATTTTGTTGGTTGCAATGACTAAAATTATGTAGTTATATATGACTGGAAGGGTTGAAGTTTCGTATCATTAGTAGAGACCGAAAAAATTCGCAAGTTCAATGACCTGCAGGCCAGACTGTACAGTCTTATGTAAAGTATGCCGCTGTTAAATGCACATTGGTTGTCGGCTGTCACAGTGGAAGGCAGCGATTGGGCCAGCGTTCTCCAGGAGGTGTCAAACACGGTGTGCACCAATGGCTAAAGTTATATCAACACACGTGTTATTATTTATAGCTTGTCTCAAATTAAATAAGCGTATTTTTCAGGTCTCTAATAATTAGTGATATCCGATTTACGCTAAAAGAGTTCCAAGCAGGCTGTATTTCAACATCCTACTTGTGCATCTGCAGTTTTTTTTTCTGTTATTGGCCGTATATTTCAGCAAGCAGACATGCTGTATTTGACTAGGCCAATAAGAATCAAGATACTCCGCTACTAAAGTCCGTGATTTGCCGGCAGACACCTAAGCTGCGCAGCAGTTAAAACCATCCAATAGGGAGAGTGGATCTGAGCTTAAGTGTTTTGAAATTCACCCTGACTGAAAATATTTACGCGAAAATCGGGTGTCCCTGGTATCATGTGTAACATGATATACAGTACATTATGTCCACTTCTGTAACTAAATAAAAGTTAATATATTTTGTTCACAAAAATCACAACAGATGTGTCGTAGTGTCCATGTTAGGTAAATGTAGAAACCAGTAACGTAATAGGAGTGGGAACACATTGGTGCGTATTTTGTCTTCAAATACAGAGAAATTGTCATGTTAGCTTTGTCCGACCTTAACTCTGGCGTGGAGCTCAAAGTTTTTTTAATTCATACAACGAAATATTACGTCAGAAACTCTCAAATTGCTAAAAGGAAAATTTCTCTGTCGCTGAAAACAAAATTCGCATGGGTGTGGTAGTTTCATTGTTTCATTAAAGTTTGGTTGCCCGGGTCTTAAAATAAATGTATACCGCATCAATATTAATTATCGAGAACAAATTTCACCATGTTCTTGTAACGAGTAAAGTGAACAATAAAGACCGTATTACCTGTTGCATATGAAAATATGTTTGATTGGAGGAAAGTCAACGCAGCACTCTATAGCTGACAGCCAGCCATTAATAAATCTAATCCAGTGTTTCAAGCGTGCCAAATGTGGTGCGAACCAATAGTACGGTGGCAAGTGGATAGCAGAGAACAATAGAAAAGTCGTTACTATAATGATGGATATCAGTAACACAATTATCTCTTCTATTGGACGCCAGCAAATGTGTACAGAGAGAAAAGTATTAATTAACCGTTTAAAGCTGATAGCTCCCTTATCCCTCTCACTAAAAACGTTTTCTCAGCAAATTGATACATAATGTATTGTGTATTAACCCCTTAACCCTTTCAGACCCACTTTAGTTTAAGGTTTCAAGCGTTGTAAACAAAATATTTTACGATGCGTGCTGTGCTTAAGTGGACAAAACACTCGTTTCGTTCTCACAGCCAATGATCTGTAGGCTAAATGTTCGACTACAGTATAATGAACAAATTATGACCTAGACTAATGAGATGGTTTGCGAATCATTTACCCACATGTAAGATCGTTGGTCAATGAGTTTCGTAGTGTACAGCAAAGACCAAAAATTACTTACAAATGCGAGCATTGTCTTTCCTTGGATAATGCTATTGGTTACCGCTGACACACCAACTATTTTATAATTGGCGGTTTCTTGTGTAATGGATAGAGGCCTGGAAAATTCGCTCTTTCATTTCGGAACAAGCTAGAATTCAAAACCTCGTACGTTTGTATTGCTTATGCTATTGGCCCATCCCTCCTGGACAACTCTGAGCCAATAACAAACACACAATAAAATGCAGACCGAATAACCGTTTTCCGCTAATACAACAGCCAACCAATGAACAGTGATATTTGCATTATTTTACATACGACAATGGAGTACAGCCTACATGTCGTTGAACTCGCGAATTTTTCAAGTCTCTAGTAATGGGTCTACTGGAACACTTTCCATAGGTTCCAAACTATCAGGAATTTTAAAAAATGTATAAGTACTTCTCACGCCAAAAAATTATCGTTTTGCAACACCTGAAAGGAACAATTAATGTGTGCGTTAAAGGGTTAATAAGGGAACATATTATTGTGAGCATGCTTTATTTCTTATATATTGCAGGGAAGGTGAAATCACACAGAGTAGTTAAGAATACAGAGGTTTAACAGCCGCTTTTACCGTTCGACTCTCAAGAACTCGCTGTCAAGGTCGATCAGTCCCCGCAATTTTGTATTAACGGAATTTCACCGTAACGGGCATCGCATATTTCGTATTTTATTTTGGGCGTCGACAAGGCATAGGTCATTGCTTTGCACCATGTTCTAAAAAGTGTATTTGCTAGACTAATATTGTTAGGATCATGTCTGTAACAGCCAGCAAGAAAAAATTACTTATTTTTTGCCAGCAGTTACTATTCTAAAGTTAATAAAGGCATGTAATAACTTGATAACTCTTGAGAAGCTATAATATATGCTGTGCCATGTGAAAAATTTCGTTAAACATTTTTGAATGGAACTTATGGCAAAAAATGGATACATCTAAGATGGCGGGTACTGATGCACCTGAATAGCCGTCCAGACATATCCACCCTCTCCGCGTCAGGCAGGTTGGTAAACTATGGAACAAGCGTAGCAACACAACGGCAGAACGCAAGAAAATTACTATCATTATAAACATCGCACGATTCAAGACGTAACCAACAATGCAAAATGAAAATGCCAAAGAAGTACAAAAAATTTATTTCCACAGTGTTTATTAGTGAACACGTTTTATTTATTTTCAAACATATTTGTTTAGTACAAATATTTTTTTTGGCATATTTATTTTATAAATGCTTGATTAACTAGTTTCTCAAAACACTATTATATTTTCTCAGCAAGATGGAGACATAATATATTGAAATACGAATTTATACTCTTTATTTATTATAATGCATTGTGTAATGTAACATACAAATTTGAATAGATAGGGTACGTGAGTGTTGTTTGGCCGGCTTGTACTGCAGAACATATGAGAAGAAGTACAACCCAACAGATATGTGACCACCAATAAAATCTACCAAATTTAATTTCTGTAGTACCATCAGGCTGATATTTACTCAAGCGTGTCACCATCTTCAAGAAAACTTGTTTAAAAGAAAAATACAACACCTAACTGCAGGTGAGCTACGCTAAATGAGAACAGTGGCAGGTCTGATTCTTTCAAAATTTTAATAGATTGTAAGAAGCAAAGTTTAAACATATTATGATGAGCGGCCAGATTATAAATTAAAATATAACTGGGGATTAAAAATTATACTTTCGATTACCAGGGTACTTAAAAATTATCAAAAAATACTAATTCACAACTCTCAAATTAAAGATATTGCGGCCGACACTAGCTAGCAAACATTTATGTCTGGCCATCGAAAATATATTAAAGAGAATGTCTCTTTCATACAGGGCCTTCGTGGCTAAAAAATCTTTGCAAACTGAATTTTTAAAAATGAAATAAAATTGTGATGCAGGATAAAATGTTAATTCACAAGAACTGCACGCTGTTTCAGCTGGTTCAGACCTACCTGAGAATTAGAATGTTGGTCGTTGTAGACAACAGCTAGCCGTGATAGTCACGTAATAATGTCATTGCAGACATCCCCGCAGCTGTAGTAGATCCTCTACTGCGTCGAGCTTTCCCTAAATGTTAAGCTCACGGGCTTATATGCGCGTAAATACAGTCCTTACACACTCACTTTATAAGGTCGCGGAAGGAGAAATATAACTAATATTTAACACGGTTGTCGTCCAAACCCAGGTCTCTCTTCTTTGCTTGGAAATATCATCACGTCTTCGTACCATCGTACTTGCCTGGTTTTATAGCCATTCGGACTCGAGTATCAATAAATTAATTCAAATTCCTAGCTGTGTGATCACCTCAGAGCACCACAGCCCTGGCGAAGAATCCAATATGGCTTTAAACTTCCTAAAAATAAATTAAAACTTTCGCAGAGAAAGTAAAAATGTTCAACAATCTTATTTTAAAATAAACAAAATCTCTCGTAGGCTATCTAGTATCGCCTCACGTAGTTATAACAAAAAATATTTGCACATAGCAAAATTTTGACAACTTTCTCTCTCAAAGAGAAATTGAATTATTTACCTGTTCTGATTTTAACACAACATTTTTCTATTAAATGTAAACAAACGAGACTGACAGTTCATCTGGCTGATAAAATTCTAACCTACATGAAAAACAATGCCAAAATAAAGAAATAATTCGTAGGTCATTCAATTATGGCTTGCAGCTTAGTTAAACAAACTTATGCTCTCGAATTATATACGTCCGTTATCTCAAACCTAGATAATCAAAATAATTAAAATAATAATTAAAATGCCATGTGTTGCATTATGATTCAACGCATAAATGTGTGCTAATTTTTAAGGCACCAAACGCAAGCAAAAACACACAAAGTTGAAGGTAGACCGACTTTTGCGTTGTGTCCTGCGTGGTTAGTAAGCTGCGTCTCTGGAATGGGCTTCGTGCTTTCAATTGTCTGCGTCTGTGCGTTTCTTGCGTAGTTTATTAGCCTGGCCTTACTGCGAACTCCAGCTGCACGCGCCAAGAAAATGGCGCCTGGCCGGCAACATGTCTGAACGCCGTTCGCCAATCAGCGCCTGGTGTCCTACTTGCCAGCAGCCAGCCCAGCCAATAGGGGCGGGGCCACCCGATTTTCGCGGAAATTTCATGCTGGATTACAATATTCTCCTTGCACACTTGCAGTTTTCCTTCCGGTATTGGCCACGTGCCTCCGTCAAAGACAGTGTGGTGTGTGACTCGGCCAATGAGATATAGTTGTTACTTTACTGACCCTTCCTTGCCCACTGTAGACACTTGTCTACATGTTGAACAGAAACGTTATATTTGACCAGTACTGTATTCTGCAAGACTCAGTGCCCAATAGCCTTCCCTGTGAGAAACTGAGTATAGTCTATTCACGATAAAGTGAGCAATTTTCAAAGCCCTCTCATTTGGAATAATAGTCAATAAACGTATTTTATTTTAGCCGTAGTCGTTAACTTCCGAGTGCGGTGGAATATACACACTGTGTTTATTACTTAAATTGCATTTTTTTTAAACGTGGTTAAATAATAAAAAATGGCTGAAAATAAAAAGTGAGCAATTCCATAAAAATGCTCTCTTTACGATGAACAGCCTACAGCAAACCATGCTACTGCTCTGCGTTTCAACGCGTTCATATCACTGATTACCGGATACAAAGCCAACAGCTTATTGTATGTGATAACGAAACAAATATTATTTACCGGCCTAGGTACAGCACTGTTCAAAAAATTCCTTATTTGTAGAGACCTGAAGAATTCGCGGATTCGTTTTAGGACAAGCTAAAATTCAAAACACGTGCGTTTGTATCATTTAATCCATTGGCCCACGCCGTATTTGACATTTCGTGGAGAATGCTGGTCCAATGTCGCCTTCCACTGTGACAGCAAGCAACCAATGTGCAGTTGATGTCGGCATATTTGTACATAAGACTGTAGAGTCAAGCCTGCAGGTCATTGAACTCGCGATTTTTTTCCGGTCTCTACTTATTTGCAACACAAGAAACCATAAATTAATGTGGGAATGAGGGAAAAACGTCCGATATTCGCGGGACAGGCAACTAAGAAGCGGAGCAGTTGAAACCCTGTAATAGCGAAAGTAAATCTGAGCTGAACTGTTTTGAAATACAACTAGACTGGAGACGTTTTCGCGAAAATCGGGCGTCCCGACCAATAGGGAGTCTTTCGCAGCGGGCAGTAGCCAATCAAACGCAAGGCCGTTCCCAGACCCTAGCGCAGCCAATCAGAGCAAGGGTACGGCAATATCAAAGGAACCGCCGCACAATTTTGTCTATTTGTAATTATCTACTCTGTGGTAAAACAATGGTGGTTGTTATGTAAGGTCAGAAGCAAGCACCTATACAAAGAGCGCATTTCCTTCAATTATGTTGCTAGGGATAGTGATTTTTCGGGAAGAAAAAATTAAGTCCACAGTAGACTTCAATACTATAAGTAGGGCCAGTGACTTTTCACATAAAAAAATCGGAGCACACAGTAGACTTCAATACTATATACACACCTCAGCTGTTGTTATACCTCCGTTGACTGCTGGTGCCGTGTCCGTCTTTGAACAAGTCACTCGGGACTAAGTAACTCTGACACTGAACCTTCGTGATTCGTGCGCAAACGGTTAACACGGGCCAGAAAATTTTTTAGCCAATCAAAGAAGCTGGACGACCCTAAAGTGCTTTGAACTGTATCTTGTCTCGAAATCTTTTCGCAAAATATCACTGCCCCCACTTATAATCACCCAACAGCAGTGTGTATATTGCCATTGGATGCTCGCTGCTTGAGAAGGCGTTTTCATACTTGACCGAACCACTCAGAATTCGGCAACATCGGCACGGCTTCTACGTGATTCGTGTGGAGACAGTTAACACGTGTCAAAATGTGATTCTGCCAATCAAGATAGGCAAACGACCCTACAGTGTTTTGAAGTATAACTTGTCTTGGAATCTTTTCGCGAAATTTCGCTACCCCTAGCTATTGGTTGCTGATAAAAAAAATAACATTTTTTAATTGGTTGGTGTTTTGCTATGCATCAACCGGAATCCTTCCAAATGTCCCAATGTGTAAGGGGTAATCGTAAGTACTAAAAATAAGTGTCTAAAAACCTGAAAAAAATAATTTCTAGTTAAGGGTTTAATAAACGTTTCGTTAAAGTTAAAAGTATACTCTTGAAGTGAACCAATTATTTGCTACTCAGGTAGCGGCGAAATGTACCAGAAGTCATTAAGAGCCCTTGCGTTAAACAGCTTGCCAAACGACTTTAGGAAAAAATAATTCAAGAACAAACAATTTGAAAATAAAATAACCAACGAAATATTGTTTCAAAACAAATTATTTTCAGACAATAGTATTTAAACCGAGTAATTTTGGGAGGAAAAATTTTTTTAATATATATATATTAAGCTATTTTAAGTAAAAAAAATTAGGACAACCTATTTTCAGAACAAGTATATGTAGAAAAGAAAGGAATCTAGGAAAACTTTTCGCTTACTTTTGTTTTCATAATAGAGGAGTTTTAATACAAACACCGCCACCTTTGTGAAATTCTCAGCATGTCTATATAAAAATATATTAATTATACGCTAAATTCAGTGACCAAAACAATTAATAATATTTTATTACTTAATCCTGTGGATAAATACAAGTTGGCAGGTGGCTATTAACAGCGAGGTCTTGAGAGCCGATGAGGGTGATTGAGGTGAGTGCGGAGTACCGCCGGATTGAAAGCGGGGGGAAACGGGAGATCCTCGAGAAAACCCACCAACCAGCGGCATCGTCCAGCACGATTCCCACGTGTGAATACGGGAGTGACCCAGCCGGGGATCGAACCCGGTTAACCTTGGTGGGAGAGGAGTAGGCTAACCGTTCAGCCACCGCGGCCCCTTGGCGGTCAGGCTTCCCTGATTTTGGGCAGCCTTCTTCCACAGAATAGCCCAGGATACAGAAGTGAAACAGCTCCGTGAGCTCCAGCCGCACACACTATCAAATGACGTCACTGGCCAGGAACATGGCGGGTCACCGTCTGCCAAACAGCGCTAGGTGACCTAACCTGGCAGCCGCCAGACCAACCAATAGGTAGAGACCTGAAAAATTCGCGAGTTCAACGACATGTAGGCTATACTCCATTGCCGTATGTAAAATAATGCAAATACCACTGTTCATTGGTTGCCTGTTGTATTAGCGGAAGACAATGATTCGGTCTGCATTTTATTGTGTGTTTGTTATTGGCTCAGAGTTGTCCAGGAGGTGTAAACTAACGGGTGGGTCAATAGAATAAGCAATACAAACGTACGAGGTTATGAATTCTAGCTTGTCCCGAAATGAAACAGCGACTTTTTCAGTTCTCTACCAATAGGGAATCTTGCACAGCGTGCAGGAGCCAATCAGACACGAGGCTAGTACTAGCTTCTCGTGCGACTAATCAGAGAATGCCTTCATTAAACGAAACGCCACGCTCCTACACTGCAAAAAAATATCTCGTAAACTTCCTAAACTGCAATGAAAGTTTTTAACCTATACAGAGGATGGGAATAATACTACATGTCGGGCTGAAAATGTGGGAGTGTTTAGCATTGCTACTATAAAAAGTTGGGGAACTTCCCTATGGATTTTACTCTTTCCTGAGCGACAGTAGGAACGTTAGCATGCATGTATGGGGGAATAATTTACCATTCGCTCTTGGTCCCTGTACGTATACACTGATATGGTAAATTTACAAATAATTTCTTAAGAGTGTATGTATTCTGTTCTTTTGCGTTCAATGTTTGAGAGAGTGCGTGTTGTCGTGGCTTGTTTTCCAGTAGTAAACCGGAACGAAGCCGCTACTTTCACGAGCACTGGCATTAACTCAATACGGGCGACGTGGGCAAATGTGGTGCATCGATCTCTCCCTATATTTAGCTCCGGTTTCATCAATGCGGGCTTGAAATTTCCGAATACGTCGCAGGCGGGGCAACTTTTCTCGGAAGTCGGCCAACAACGCAGCTACTAACCAACCAACCATGAGCATGCTGTTCTCAATCCATGCAATCTCCGCGACGGGAATACAACACATAGTACTTAAGATTACAGAGGTGAAACGAGGGTGTGTGTTGCGAACTGCACTCCACGCACGCCAGCAAAATGGCCTCACCTGCCGGCAATATGGCGGAACGTCGTCCACCAACAAGCCCCTGGAGAACAACTTGCCAGATGGCAACCCGGCCAATAGGGGATATTCCATAACGTGCAATAGCTAGAAGCAGTGATATTTCGCGAAAAGATTTAGATACAAGATATAGTTCAAAGTACTGTAGGGTCGTCCAGCTTCTTTGATTGGCTAAAAAAATGTACTGGCCCGTGTTAACCGTTTGCGCACGAATCACGAAGGTTCACTGTCGGAGTTACTAAATCCTGAGTGGCTTGGTCAAAGACGGACACGGCGCCAGCAGCCAATGGAGGTGTAACAACAGCTGAGGTGTGTATATAGTATTGAAGTCCACTGTTTGCTCAGATTTTTACGCGAAGAGTCACTGGCCCTAGCAATAGCCGATCAGTAAACATGCCACACCTAGGAAGGATCACATTATTTTGCGCCAAGCGTTGCATATCCCCTTGACGTCGGTGCCTTGCTTCCGGACGCTGAAACAGCCCGTATCTTTTAGCACCGTGTCTTGAAGGATGTGATAAATCAAACTTTAGGGTCACCGTCCAATGCGTACATTTAGTAAACACCAGAGCGCGTATGGTGGCGTTAGGAGTGGTGACGTAACCAGGAGGTAGGGCGTGATGACGAACGGCGTCGCATCACGTTCAGCGTCTGCCACGTGCGTCAAGTGCGTCATAACCTCTAAGCGCAAGGCTCTGAACTGGCGCGCAGAGTTCTCGTCGTGTTTCGTGCGCCTACGGGACTTTCAGCGGTGACCCTATTCTTTTATCGGCAGAAAGTATATAGGAAGTTTCAATACACTACGAAAAGAACGCAATTAATTGGTGTTTCTCATGTGCGTGACGTCTTGAAAGCACTCAACAGCCCTCGTCTGAAGTGTGTGGTCTCTTCATAGACCAGCACATGGGA
Organism: Clitarchus hookeri; assembly: GCA_002778355.1. NCBI lineage: Eukaryota > Metazoa > Arthropoda > Insecta > Phasmatodea > Phasmatidae > Clitarchus > Clitarchus hookeri. The sequence continues at coordinate 615,406 of NQII01000742.1, forward strand.
CGCTGTAGTAACTTGCTTAACGAAAACATTATCATCCTTAGCAATATCACAATCAAAACAACCAATATTCCGGAAAACACGTCTTGGAAATATATATCTTATTATGACAACGTGCTCGCCTAATGGCGCTGTGAAAACTTATAAAATTTCACAAGTCTTTATAAGTGCACGTTTGCTTTTCCAGGCATCCTCACAACAGTACAGTGACTGGTGTTAATTATCTTAGTCAAATAGACTCAAGAGACATTATATGTTGGAAGACTTCTGCTATTAATGAACTTGTTGCTACGTCGAATTCTGTTGTTTATATTTCTCCTTCACCAGTTTTGTATTCTCGGCGTAGGCTTAAGTTTGAGCTGGGAGATGCTATTTGGGTATTCAGGAAGTTGGCTGGTACTAACGGTGATGTACGTGTATTAGGTCATGTACAGTATGTGTATGTTGCTTTATTATACTGGTTTTCGCTCAAATATTTACGTGCGGGATAGATTTTAACATCCCACGTGCATACTTGCGACTTTTTTGGTCGTTGGCAGCGTGTCTTTGTAAGAAGGCATTTTCTTATCTGACTAAGTTACTCTGCCGCTAAACGTCCGTGATTCGCGGGCAGATTTAACATGCTAGAAAATAAAAAACATCTAACCACGAAATTGTAATCTGAACTTAAGTGTTTTTGTGGAATCTTGTCGAATAAAACAGTTGCCTGTACGAATGAGAGAATTGCGGCTAATGAGTGTCGCTAAGGCATAGAGATAAAAGTAAACCGCGAAAAAATTTTGATCCATCATATTTTCTATAACACTAAGTTTATTCTTTCATGATTGGATGAACAGAGTTCTGACTCGGCTAAGTTGAGGAAAGAAAACTGTCGGACATGTGTACAGTAAGTTGAATCCTAAACAGTCAATTTTTCCCGCGATAAACCATCATCTCTAGTTATGCATGAAGTTTTTTTTTGCTTCAGTAATTTGGTATCCTTTTCATACTACAGGAAGATTATATTGTATTACACGATTATATTTTTTTCCTTACCCTAATTCTTTTAGTTATACAGTAAAAAGTCGATTATCCGAACGTTGGTTATACGGACGACCAGTTATCCGGACTCGTTTTAAAAATAAATAGAAAATAAAAACACGAAAGTCTCGTCACAGTGTTTCCCTTGTCCGTGGAGGAGAGGCAAGCACTTATGTCGGATCTTGTGATGTGCCCTTCCACGTGATAAGCTTACTATTTTCTACGCATGTGTAATCAATTTCGTGATTTTTCACAGATTATTTTATCTTCATTTTCAACATATTTCCGTTATCCGAGTTTTCGATTATCCGAATTACCTAATCGACTTTCTACAGCATTTAATATTTTTTGTGTTGCGTAGTGGTGTTTTTATATACTCGGACACCGGCATTTTCTCGTAGCGTTAGTGGGCGGATCGTCTTCAGATCAACGCTGCATTTGAGTTTGAACACGTGCACTGTACGAGTATGTCAAGGTGAAGTTACTCATTCTCCGGCGAGATATTTGTGGCGGGAACAGCGCGAGATGGAAGCAGGGACCTGCTGGCGAACTCCCAGCGTTATGAAAGGACGCGCTGGGTTGGGACACTCGGGATATAAACGACGTGATGTCACAAGGTCCCGTGACGCTCTGGGTCTGCTCGACGTTCCACACATGTAGACCAGTGAGTTTTCAGGACTCCGCAGGGTACTTGTGTTGCGGGGTGGAGTGGGAGTGGTGCAGTTGTG
>NQII01000742.1:618714-659208 GCA_002778355.1 Clitarchus hookeri
TACCCCAGACAATGTGTCACATCGCGAAGGAAACCTTGCTCCCTGGTTCGCTATATCGCTGCTGCAATACGGAGGCAAGACTCCCTCGTCGGCATTCCTCGCCTGAAATGTTTTGTGATGTTTTGATTTTGTCGCTCTTGGTTTTGTATATAGGATCACCTGTTATTCACGGGGAAATATTTCCGCGAGGGTTAAAACTTCAGCATTGTACTTGCAACTGCGAATCAAAGCGTTCCACCGACTTCACCTGAATTAAACCCTTTCAGTGCCTGCGTTCAACACAGTGGACATGTTGCAGAGGAAGTAAATACACGCCAAGAAATGTACACAGCTAAAAGTTCATCACCACGATGCAGTGCACTTGTGGGTAATGTGATAGGTGTGTGCACATTTTTACAGCTATAGATAGACACCTGGAAAATTCGCGGATTCATTTCGGGACAAGCTAGAATTCGAAACACGTGTGTTAATAAAACTTCATACCATTGGTCTACACGGTGTTTGACACCACCTGAAGAAGGTTGGCCCAATCGTCACCTTCTACTGTGACAGCAGACAACCAACGTGCAGTTGATGTCGGCATATTTGTACATAAGACTGGAGAGTCTAGCCTGCAGGTCGTTGAACTCGCGAATTTTTCTGGTCTCTAGCTATGGCTGGTGAGTATATTTTCCCAATGCGTCTTAAGGACCAAGCACATATTTCATTGCTTGCGTGAATAAAGGAAATTTTTGCTTGGGATGAATACAACACGAACCAAAATATTACTTGATTGCAGCACTTGAAACCGTGTGTTAATGTGGGACTAAAGTTAACTGGGCTGTGTGCAGTTTGACGTAACACTGCGGCATCCGCATTCTTTAAAGACACTAACAACGAAATATTACTTCTCCAGCAGTGTTCGTACGTTTTCCTGCGACATAATGTTACGGTAGCGATTCTCAATTTGTAAATAACTCAGATGAGCAGGATGAATTGTATATTACTCTACGAAGGAAAAAAACCTTTTACTGGTACACTTCCTACTCAGCATTGCATAGGCAGAGAGCCGGCCAGTAATGAACATTGTACAGTATAGTAAGTTGGCCCGATGATGGGTTAATCAAGGATGGTTATAAATGAGAATACAGAGGCGAACATAGCTGATGATTGTACAACCGTGTGTACAGTCTACTCTAACATATTTTGTCCCGTTCCTATTTCCATATTTCTTTCTTTGTGTATAACACCGTTCGTGTAGAGGAGTAATTACTATATTTTCTGTATATTATTGTCAGGCTATTGACTTTTACATAATATATCACGGAATTGCAATTTTGCCGCCGCTATTATTGCTATCCTGTACGGTCAAATATTAATTCTTGAGTTGTTGCAATCACTAGAGACCTGAGAAATTCGCTGTTTCATTTCGGGACAGGCTCGAATTGAAAACCTCGTACGTTTGTATTGCTTATTCTATTGGCCCACCCGTTAGTTTACACCTCCTGGACATCTCTGAGCAAATAACAAACACACAATAAAATGCAGACCGAATCACCGTCTTCCGCGAATACAACAAGCAACCAATTAACAGTGATATTTGCATTATTTTCCATACGGCAATGTAGTATATCCTAAAGGTCATTGAACTCGCGAATTTTTCAGGTCTCTAGCAATCACTTAACTTTTTGGTGTGGCGCGTATTTGTGTTCAGCGCTTGTCTTGCAAACAGCGAACAATCTACTGCGTGCTCGGCGATATTGGCATTAACCATTCGTGTCGGAGAGGTGCAGAAAATTCTACAACTCAGATAAGCCACGAGGGAGACTGGGTGCTGATGCTTTGCTGTGTACAGTTCCGCTCATTAATATCATTCATGTGCAACATGACCACAATTGTGAACACGTTGGCAGAATGGGTTAGTAAAACCCATGTAAATTCCACCGCACTCAGAAGTCATGCATGTCAACCTAAGAGTTCGACAGCGTTGCTGCTAAAGTAATTTTTTTACATAATATAGTATTCGATTAGCTATATTACAGCTCTACAAGCTCCTTCAAAAATATCAAATAACGTAAACACTTAACTGAGAACAGATATTTATTGTGCTAGAAAATATTGCCGAAGAAATAAACGGCCGGTGATGTAAAACGATAGGATATGCAAACCAGTAACACATTTACTCCTTCTTGACTTGCAGCTGATATTCTCTCGCCGAGTTCTGAAGACGTCTGGCTCTCTAGAGAGATCTGACTGAGTGGGGGATGTAAGGAAGCATTCAATATAAACAGCTCTCTTCCTTCGAAATTTAATGATGCCAAGAAATACTACCTTGCGGAAATAAATAAAAAGGGGAGCGGAAGGCGCATAAATCGCTGCAATCCTGCCAAATCTTCGCTGGTGCGGAACATCAGACACTCGACCGCGCACGCAAAATAAATTACGGATCCACAAAAAACAGCACCACGCTGCAATTTAGCCAGACACGTACTTCATGCTGTCTGCGGTGTTTTGAAGCTTCTCGTCATACTTCAGAGGGCGATCACAGTGGCTGTCTACGATATCCAAGGCATCTTTTATTTTCTTTCAGCATTCCCCGTCGGTACGAAATTGTCGTTCCGCATATTTGACTGAGTTTCAGCGTCCACAGACCAGTTCCGTAAAATGGATTGTAGATTTTTTTTTTAACTGCTTCTGCATTCAATAGCTCAGTGCTTGGAAGTACAGGATGAGTATAAAAGAATACCCCAACTTTGAAGGTCTATAATATCAAAACCAAAAAAACCTACAACCTTGAATGACTAATCAGATGAAGCGTGGAGCCATGAAGTTTGTTTACCATACATTCATAAATGTTCAATGTGACCACCACGAGCGGTCCGAACGACATCTACGCGATAATCAAAACTCGTTCCACGCTCTTGTCAGCATGTCCGGTGTTACGGTTTGGATGGCGTTCGTAACTCTCGGTTTGAGGTGGTGAGGGGGTAGAGAGCTCGCATTCAACACGTCAAATGAAGGGGACGGTCTAATGTTTCCTTTATGGTGCGCCACTCCATTGGCACCTAGCTGTTCGCGGATACCTGGACGAGACGTTGCCGCAACGCTGGATCAGTCGAGGAGCAGCTGGTGACCAGGCTCCATCACTGGCCCCCAAGAAGCCCGGATATTACCCCGTGCGATTTTTTTCTATTGGGTACATATATGATCAAGTGTTTCGTCCACCATTGCAGGCTAACATTGATGATCTCAAAACGTGAATTATGGACGCCATCCAAATCGTAACACCTGACATGCTGACAAGAGCGTGGAACGAGTTTGATTATCACGTAGATGTCATTCAGGCCGCTCGTGGTGATCACATTGAACATTTATGAATGTATTGTAAACAAACTTCATGGTTTTCTCGGTCCATTTGATTGGTCAATCAAGGTTGTAGATTTTTTGGTTTTGATATTATAGACCTTCAAAGTTGGGGTATTCTTTTATAATACATTCTGCATATTAAACCCTTAAGGAGGTAGTATCCATTCCACCTTCGGTTTTTCTATACAAATCTTCGTAATGAGAATTTATGACCAGACACAAAATATCAAAGCTGAAGTCGGCATAGAGGACTACTAAACAATTATGTTTCAAATGTGTACGGTTTCAATTATACATGTATTTTCCCATGTGGGATTAAGATGATTAAATAATTAGGTAATATCTGATTACGGTTATATATGTGAAACTAATCATGTATGAAAAATAAGTTGGATTTCGAAATAGCTGTTAAGATGTTTCCTATGCCTTGAGTAGCTTGAATTTTAATTATTGGCTCCGAAAATTAAGTTACGGAGGGAAATACGTATTTGCAAAATGACAAGGATACTTCCCGCTTTGCATATGATCTCTATTATACTTGTTCACATCTGACATGTTGCAGAGCAGGTTACATCAAGTTCGTTGCTGTGAGAATCCAGAAGCCAGCACCAATACCGACAGTACCTTCCCCTCGGCAATACTTTGGACTTCTGCTGATACACCAATTATTTCATAATCGGTTATTTCTTGCACCATGGATGTGGTGTAACCTTTTCCACAAGTTCCAAGTGTCAGTTACTACAGCAAACTTTACAAGTACTTTTTACGCCATAAATTTCCTCTTTTGCAACTCCTGAAATAAAAAAATAATAATTACGTTAAGCGTACCGTTTTATAGCGCCCGCTTATATAATTCAAAAATAATTTTTTTAACTGCAGTGTAATTTTTAACCCCTTCAAAAGAAATGTTATTTTTATTTGTCTTACATACGCTAATACTTATATATAATAAGGATACTAGGGGTGCATTAAATAGGTAAATATATAGAATTAAAATTGCTTGTTAGTTGATTTGATGAGGGTTTATTGCCTGTATATCTACAGTTTTAAGTGTGACGCAAAAAAAGACATATCTGAAAGAAACGTGTCTAGCCAAAGAGTGATTCCAAGAGAAGCGTTCAAAACAGTATTCTACAAATATTCTTGTTAGAATTGCCAACATTTTGTTAAGTAGACAACAGTATACATATACATACCTACTTTCCACGTCACGTGACAGAACATGATTGGTTTCTCCTGTACTGGTAATTTGGGTATAGTTGTTACCTGCGGAGTTTTTAAACCGAAATACCTGTTGTGCCAATAACCATTCAACCAAAAATCTGAAATTATGATGTGCGTGTAAAAAAAATGTTATGATATATGGTTTTGTTATTTAGAATACAGTTATAATTGTATGTGTACATAAAGGAGAGTCCCTGTTCTTTAGTTAATGAATAATCTGTGGATTTAATTATACAAAATCTCTAAAAGTATGTATTAAAATGGCAATATTAAATACCTCTCACCGTAAAATACTAAACACATTTTAAGAGCCTCTTTGTATTTTGAGAGGCTACGGTATTATAACCCTGTCTAAAAGAATGTCGTTTAACTTAATATGATAATCTGTGTCAGTAGCGAATATAAAACTCCGAATACACTAGAAAGTATTATGCGTAACCTTAAAATAGTACATCTGTTCCAATAAAACCAAATTCAACACAAGTGTCAAAATACGTACATAGCTAGTAATTAGTTAAAGAACGCTCACTAATTAATCATAAGTGTAAATTGAAGATAAAACACATAAAACACGACAAAATTGAAATAAACTCATACAAAACGATACAGCATTATGGGCAAGTAGGTCGGCCTTGTTTGTAATAAATATTTTCAATATAATTTAACTGTAGACAAAAAGAAACAAAGTTTTTTCCATGAAAGTGGAGAATTCCACTGGCGGCAGGAGAGAGAACAGTAACGTGCCGCCTTAAATACAACCAGAAGCAATCGACGCTGATTAAATCGGCATCGTTAAAACCTACACCCCAGCTTGTATTTGGATTCGAGCCAGGAACACTCAATTGCCGTTCCGGTGTTTCACAGACAAAACCCTCAACCTAGGAATTATTTTACGGGACGGGGTTTTTGACCACTGTGTGCTATGGTTGATAAGAAATAAAAAAAAGGGAGACTGATGGAAGTTTTGAGTGTGGATGTAAGTTTTTTCTGCGACCTGAAAATTTGTGTAAATAATCCTACAAAGTCCAGTTAACCACGGTGAACAGTGCAGAAGTAAAATAAAATTAGTTAATTTTATTTACCTTTGCTTGGTGCATTTGAAAACATTAAGTACGAAACGTCATAAAAAAAACATCGCCCATGTTACACAGTGCAAACAAATCACAATCAAATCTGCTAAAATAAGTATATATTTGTTGTCGTTCCAATTAATAACAAACAATATTTCAAAAGTGTTCTTTGTATCACTTCTGGGAAGGGGATGTATGAAAATCGTTTAATATTGTAATTTTTTGAACGTTGTCATTTCGAGATTCGATACGTAAGAAATATTTTATGAATAATAGTCACAGTGAGGAAATTATTCATACGTATGTATAAGGCCATGTGGTTTTGGCGAAAGGATTCATGCCCATGCTGTTCTTCAATATCCTACGCCCACAACCACAACAGCCTTTTATTATTGGCGGCGCGTCTACGTCAGAGGACATGTTATTATTTGACTGGGCCAATCAGAATAAAGTACTGCTATACTGAAGTCCATGATTCGCGGGTAGACACTTGAGGCACGTGACATTTAAAATCATCCAACCACGTAAGGGCATATGAACTAAAGTGTTTTGGAGTACAACTGGCCTTGAAATCTTTTCGCGAAAAACACGTGCCACTGCATATGTATTATTGAAGAAAATTCAGCTTTTTTTAACAGCAATGAAAATTTTGGTGACAGATATCCGCTGCAAACTGATGTAAGACGTTTAAGCACTACTTTACGTACGTACTAATTTATGTGTATCATTTTTATAGCGGGGATATAAAAACTCGACTCTAAGTAAACGATTTTATTATGAAAAATATCTTATTTTAAGAATAATTTTTACTTGGTGAACCGTTTTACACATATAATGTATATTATATACTAATTATACTAGTAATTTGTGCAGTTGACGTGGGAATACCACCCATACATACTTTATTCAAAGGTATAGTGTATTGCATTTCTCTAAAAATAACAAGAATACGAGTAGTTTAAAAAAAAACATTTTTCGTCATTACTTTTTAGGGCTGCATGCAGACGGCATAGCAGTTATATTAGTTTAAGTTAACAGCCACAAACATTTACAAAATTTTCAAAATTTTTAATTAAAATGACTTTAATTGTTTTTAATATGTATTTTGTAAACCTAAGGGCACGTGTTTTGGCGAAAAGATTAAAGACCAGTTGTACTCCAAAAAACTTTAGTTCATATGCGCGTGCCTCAAGTTTCTGTCCGCGAATCAAGGAAGTTTGTTATCGGAGTACTTTATTCTGATTGGCCCAGTCGAATAAGAACATGTCTTCTCACGTAAACGCCAGGCCAATGACCAAAGAAAATGTTTGTGTCTGTGGACGTAGTACATTTAAGTATAGCATGAGCATAAATCTTTCCGCGAAAATTTTACGGCCCTATGTATACCCAATGTTGGAATTAGGGTTCTCAGTACTTAACTCGCTTGGTCCAGACCTGCAAGCTCAAGTGTCGACTGTGCTTCTCACATGCAGTAAGCAATGTGCTGCGTGTTCGTTTTTATCATCCACTAACCATTCACAAACGAGAGTAGCAGTCTTCGGCCGAGCGGATTGCTCACAAGGACGAAGCCCAAAACACCGCACACTGATTCCTTGCTATGTACAGTACCAGTCATAAATATCCTTCATGTGCAACATGCCCTAGCTTGTGGACCTGGGGGAAGAACGGTATAATAATACATAAGTGAAACAGCAGCATATACTGCAAATTCCAGCCGCAGACGGAAGCAAATTGACATCACCGGCCTGCAAAATGTCGGAACGACGTTCGCCAATCCGCACCTGGCGAAATACTCGCCAGTTGGCGGCCGAGCCAATAGCGCACCTTTCGCGGCACGCAGTAGCCAATCAGGCACAAGGCCCCTTTCCCAGAGCCTCTCGTTGCCAATCAGAGAATTAGCACTCCCACATCAAATAGACCGCGCTAAGTCATTTCGCTTGTTGATTACCTATTCTGTGGTAAGGGCTGAATTGAGTTGAGATATATGGGCGGCTCTCAACAAAAATGTCTTGAGAATCGATGAGGGTGAGATGAGGTGAGAATGGAGCAGAGTCAGAATGCAAGGGCGGGGGAAACGGGAGATTCCCGAGAAAACCCGTCGACCAGCGGCATCGTCTGGCACGATGCCCGCGTGCTAATATCCGGGAGTTACCCGTCCGGGAATTGAACCCGGTTCGCCTTGGTGGGAGGTGAGCAGTCTAACAGCTCAGCCACCGCGGTTCCTCGGTATTTAGGGAATTTCGACTCAGGATTTCACATAGTAATTCTCGCAGCTATGGATATTCATGATTACAAAAGGCACCGAACCAGTTGGCTGTCAACTGCAGGACCTTACGTTCAGTTTTTCCGTTGTTCGACTTGTAAAAAACATCACCTTGACGCTACAAGGAGGACCAAAGTGTTGATGGTTCAAGTCCCACGCACAACACGCAGAATACAAAAATTTGTATAAAAAATTGGGATCCGAATAAACTGCTAAAATATTTTCGGCAACGCCACAAGAAAGAAATATTTAATGCTACAACAAATATTTACATGTATATGATGTCTTACAAATGCTTTTTTTCTGTACTGCGGCAATTCTGATCAATAAAATTAGCACAAACCTAACTGCGCTAACCAAATATTAATGCTGATTCAAACTTCAGGTTAACACAGTATTTTGAAGCCATGCCAAAATGGACTTAACAGTTGTCGAATGTGACAAGCTATCCGTGGATAAATGGGAAACCCTTAGGTGACATCCCCAAAAATTACTGTGAAGTTTGCTTGAAACACTAGGGTGATCTCACAAAATTATTAATTTTATTATTGTCAGTATTTTTAATGTAACAATAAGATTTTTACCTGTGCGAAAGTACAAATTTGACAGGTTGATAAGAAGTGCTTCTAGTATTGAAAATTATGTTGAGCTTCATTGATATTTATTTAAAGTAAGTTCTGTTGTACTCGTGAGTATAGGATTCAAGGACTTACTTCCAGAAAATGTATTTTTTTCGTGCACCTCTGCAATCCCAGTATTAGAAGTTTATACACCTGACCTTCTCCAGTTTAGATTCGCTCGTACTTTCATCCCTCAAGAATATTCTTTCTTGCATGCCCTCGTTTACTAGCCTCCATCCCTCTTATCTTCTCTTACAAGCAGTCATGATTACTTTGTTTCCTATCCAAGTTCGCATTCGTTTTCGCACTTTTTATCAATATCGCAGCATCTGCAAATTCTAGTAGTTAGTGAGTTTCTCAGTTCAAACTTTACTTTTATATTCAGTCTTCATCCCAGTCTTGGATTGTCTTTTTTTTTCTAACACCAAACTGGGTACACGTGGTAAACATATATCATAGATTTTAACTTATATTTTTAATCGGTGGGAGTAGATAGATTATGCCGATCCGATGACAAGGGCTGAGGGATGCGGATTTGCGAATCCACCGCCATCTTAGAATTTCCAGTTTTTAGTATCAACATTTCCCGTTTTACCCCCAAAAGTTACTTTGTAAATCAATTATTTTACACAAAATTCCTAGAATTTCCCTCAAAATTTCTCTTTTCCATCAAAATTTCCCATTTTTCTGAAAATTTGTGAAAAAAGGGCTCGCTCGTCAATCTGGCCCGACTGGAAGCCCCGAAAGCCAATTTTCGAGCCATTTGAAAGATTTTTGGGGCTTGCTTAATATTTGTAGGCCACCTCCGCCCCCTCACCACACCCAAGTCATGCTCACCTCACCCCTTCCCATGACCAATCATGAAAAAAAAAGGAAAAATCACAAAAATCTAAAAAAAAATCATGAAAATCAAGTAACATAAAACATTATACGCCCTTCTGTTGCTCATCCCACCATCGCCATCCCCTCACTATATCTCCACCCCAGATCTTTTGGCAATTCTTATAAAATTAAAAATTTGAGAAAATGTTAAAGATTTAGGAACATACAACGTTAACCTCAGTCTCACGCCACCAACCTAACCAACAACCCACCCCCTCACCTAAATCCATCCAAGTCACAATAATTCGGGAATGATCGAAAAAAAAATGTATTCTGAATATCAATGAACATATCACGTCAACCCACACCCATCCCACCACACTCGCCTCACCATCTTCCCACCTCCCAAATATAAAAAAATTAAGAAAAATTATAAAAAATTAAAAAATTAAAAATGTATTTAAACATGTACAGGTAGGAGGTCTGATGTTCGATGACGGGTGGATCGACTAAACTCCCTAAACGACCGGCCCTCGCAAGGTCGATCAGTGTCCATCTCGTAATGCATGTTGGAACCAGGTGACCTTGACCTTGACCTGTAATCTTGACCTTGGCCTTGAAACTAAGTCCATGAATTTGAATGACCTTGAACCCAAAAATTCCAAAAACAACAAAAATTATAAAAACCTTCAAACATTTATAAATAATACCAAAAAATTGTAAAACAATTTATTTAAAATTTATTTTTTTTAACTTTTATTTCTGGATGTTCCCACAGCTCAATGTCCAGTATACGAGTGTCCTCGCCACAGGGTTTGGGAGGGTCTCTTTTCGATTGCGAAAATATTGGTTTAATAGGCATCGGATATGTCTAAACGAAAATCTGTATTTACTATCTGATATTAGAAATTATTTATTAATAAAAAAAATATTTATTTATTTTTATATTCACTGATATTATACTAAGAGTATTGCGGACACATGTAAAAAACTCTCATTCAGTTACTATATTTCCAGTCTCCTCTCTGGAAGTCTAAGTATTATATGATGCCAGAATATATAAATTATTCATTGCCTTTACTGTTATTTAGTTATAAGTATGCCACTCAGAATTATTATTTTAATATATGTATATGCGACCAATCCAAGGCCTTCATACGAGCAGCAACCGCCTGCCCAAGTCATGTTAAAACGTGGTATATCAGCATCTGCCATCACTTTTATAAGCACAGCTTTAATTGAAATACAAATAGTGCTAGGCCCTTAAGATATGGAATTTACGAGGGCCATAAACAGTCATATCACCTGCGCTCTTCTTGAAAATCAATCTATCAACTTTCGCAATCTTTCCATAAATCCGCACCACAATAAGCACGACATACACACCAATTGAAAAAATCTGCACGAATCCACACCATTCCACGCCAATCTATACCAATCCACGCCAATCCATACCAATCCACGCCAATCCATACCAATCCACGCCAATCCATACCAATCCACGCCAATCCATACCAATCCACGCCAATCCATACCAATCCACGCCGATCCACACACCAATCCACACACAAATCCACAACAATCCACACATGCCACAATCAGCACCACACGCACCAAAATCAGCACCACACACACCACAATCAGCACCACACACACCACAATCAGCACCATGTGCACCAATTCAGCACCACACACACCAAAATCAGCACCATGCGTACCACAATCAGCACCACATGCACCACAATCAGCACCAGACGCACCACAATCAGCACCACACACACCACAATCAGCACCATGTGCACCAATTCAGCACCACACACACCACAATCAGCACCAGATGCACCACAATCAGCACCGCATGCACCACATTCAGCACCGCATGCACCACATTCAGCACCACATGCACCACATTCAGCACCACATGCACCACAATTGGAGCGCACAGTAGACTTTAATACTATATATACACCTCAGCTGTTCTTGTACCTCCATTGGTTGCTAGGGTTTCTGCATTTGGCTGAGCCACGCAGGACTCTGTAACACCGAAACTGAACCTTCGTTATTCGTGCGCAAACAGGTCACACGGACCTCTCATGACCTTGTGTAGGTTTATGCTGTGTGCGGTAATTTTTGGTCAACAGTAAATATCATGTACAAGAAATATCTCACTGTGTTCTTAACAGTTCAATTACATCTTTCAAAATAGTAACTCTAAATATAAGCTTGTTTGTTAAGTCTTATTATTCTTTGGTGTAGTATTTTCGTAGTATCTTCACAATTTTGAAAAATCTTTTGAAAAAACACCCAACGCATGAAGTCCTAAATACGTTAGTATCACAAGCGTATAGTTTTGTCAACATAAAATTATATTATTTTTGGTCAAATTGAACGGTTACTTATATTTTATGTAAAAATTATAATATGTAATTTGTAAGTAGTATTAGATATAAACAGAGAGAAAATAGGTGAGTTGGTAATTCGTAGTAAGAAGTAGTTGGCAAGCACAGTATTAATAAACTGAGTGCGCACGAATGCGGTGCGTTGTTCCTTTGGTGTGATTTTCTAAACTTGATTTTAAGCTTTGTTTCCATGAGGTGGAGGAATATCCTGAAAGCAGAACTTTAGCAAGGCTTCGGAAACGCTGTAAATAGTCACGCATGGCATGTATGGTCACAATCAGTCAGTTGCGATAACAGATCAGGCCTTGTTCTCGCTATTGACTGGTGAAGTGGCTCCTGCACTTATTACATTCCCATTTTGCTTTTAGTATAATGGGCACACGTGTAAGTTGTCAACTGCTGCCAATGACACGAGTAGTGCAGTGACAATGTATGACAGCGCTAATGCATACACCATTATCTTGATGGAATCTAATTGGTGAGAAAGTCAGCATAGATCGTACGCCAGGGATAAACACGGAAAAAAAAAACTACGCGGACAAACCACACTTATCAACTGGTGGGGATCGAAACCAACCACTCTAACACGAGACGGGCATGCTGAACTAACAACTGACAATAATATTGAAGGCGTGGGAAGATGTAATCTCGAAATTTAACTGGGTTCTCTCTGTATTGCCTTGGTTTTAGAAGAACCGAACGAAGTAGCGCGGTGAAGAACCTTCGAATTCGCATTCGGAGTGGAGTGGAGAGTTTTGGGCGGCTCTTAACATCGAGGGTTAAGTGAAGTGATTATGAAGCATCGTCGGAATGTAAGGGCGGGGGAAACGGGATGTCCCGAAGAAAACCCGCCGACCAGTGGCATCTTCTGGCACGATCCCAACATGTGATAATCCGGGAGCAACTCCGCCGGGAATCGAACCCGGTTCTCCTAGGTGGTAGGTGAGCAGTCTGACCACTATACCCCCCGCGGCTCCCACTCGCATTCGGTAGCACCTGAGTTCGAATCCCGGTCCGGTCATGGTCATTTCGGTTGCCCATGGTTTCCCCGATATCACTCCAGGCTAATGCTGAGATGGTTCCTTACAACAGCTAAGGTTTCTTTTACCCAGGTTGGGAACAAAACGAGATTTCTTATGGGAGATGGCGATATTGGGAATATTTTACCCAAAACGTGCGCTGCTGTGGGTGGTGGTATATCGAGAAATTATATAGTTGTGTATAGATTTCATTTTTGGCTCTAATTGTGATATGTACTTGTCCGTGGCAAAATATTAAGTATTAGCTTTATTTTTTAACTTTTGTTCACGCTCTGTTATGCTGTTTACAAGACTAAACATTTAAAAGACGAATGGTTTTGGCATTAACTTTAGTAAACACTTCATAAGATAGAAAAAATAAGTTTCTAAGTTAATAACGAAACAAATATAGCTTGTAAAAGCAATTTTCCGAGTCAGTTGCCACATTAAAGTAACTGTGTACTATAATGTTTTGCAAAATCCAGTTTTACAACAGTGTATTAATCAACATGTTGGTATATTTTATTATAATTCCACTTAGAGCAAAGAACAAATTTTATCCTCTAAGTAAGTTCTAACACAACACAATTCGGGAGCTTTTACGCTTTTATATTTATTTTATAAGAATCACAACTATCCCATTTGTTTAAATATAAAACTAAGAAATCCGGTGCACATGGGATATTAGTGCTACCTGAGGGCGAAAATATTTAGTTACAAAACTATTAGCATTGATCTTCTCAACCTGATAAGAGTAAACCTTACTACAGGCCTTGGCAGATTCCTTCCTAGCTCCTACTTCTCTGAGTAACTATATCCGGGTCTCTAAGTACCTCGCTGTTGACGAGACGATAAGCCCTACCAGTTTGCCTTGGTTTCAAAAGAAACGACAATACAAGCGAATACAAAAGTGGTAAAAGTGAGTAGGAAAATAACTACTCAGTATATTCTTTAATTTGAAGGAAATACCTAAATGAAATATTCACTACAACTGAATTACATCATTGCTTGCCTGAGGCCGTGTTAAATATCCCAGACAAAACCCTTGTACACATTTAAAAACCTACCTTATTTTTATGGCAATATAATGCTTGTGCTAGCCAAAAACAAAAGTCGCACATATTGGGGGAACCGTTATGTTCATTTATGAAGGTTCCTTAACCCATTCATTCCAAGCCTAATTTTCAAGCTCAAGTGTTGCAATCATTTAATATTTTTATGTGAACTGTACTTGCGTGTAGATCACTTCTCGCTACATATAAACAGCTTGCTGCGTGCTCAGTGTAGTTTGCACGAAGCACTCACAAATGAGACGTCCGGAAACTTCCACAAACCAAACACGTCTTACTTAGGGTGGTTTTTCAAAGGTTTTATTCAAAAATTGTGAAGAAACCGTGAATATACTTTATATTCCGTAGTCTTAGAAACACCTTCTGCCAATATCATCAAGCATTAACACATTTTTACTGGTCTGAACATATGACAGAGCGTTATAAGTTACTTGATCAATTCCAAATTTAAAAAATAGTTCGTTGCATTTAGAAATTATTTACGTATAATCGGGGCTAAGTTTGTATGGAACTGACTTTGCTTTCTAAAACAAAACTTACACTTCATCGGAAGATAATTAAAAAATTACAACTTCCCAACTTTCCAGTTCGTAGGAATAAAACTTATCTTTTTAAATTATTTCTTAAAAGAACATGATCGACTGCAAAGTATGCTACACCTGTCACGACACATTAACTCATCCGCAGCCAACATGCGACTTCGTTGGCCGACGACAGCCAATAATAAACGTTGCAGAGTATAGTGGGCGTGTTCGGTGTAGCCAGGACCAATAGGACGATGGCAAGTGGAGATACAAGGACCAACACAACTGGCATTGGTCTAGTGGAGAAAACAGGCAGCTCGCTTCACTCAGCCTTGTCTTCTGTGCCGGTAAATATTAGCCGTCCTCAAACATTTCAATCTAATTAGATAGGTAAAAAATTAATTAATATATTGGAAACTTGTTTTAAAAACTTGGGGAAGGCTGGAAACATTTTTTATAACAATGTGTAGAGACCTGAAGAATTCGCGGATTCATTTTGAGTCAAGTTAGAATTCAAAACAGTTGCGTATATATAACTTTTTTCATTATTCCACACGGTGTTTGACGCCTCTTTGAAAAGGTTGGTCGAATCGTCGCCTTCACTGAGTCAGCAGATAACCAATGTACAGTTTGCATCGGCATGTTTGTACATAAAACTATAGAGCAGGGGTCGGCAAGTATTTTCAAGTGGGGTCCGAATACTTTTGAAAAATTTTATCGAGGTCCAGAGAAAAAAAAACACATAAGTACTTCTAACTTTTAAATTTTTATTTTTACATACACATAATTGCATTACAATAAAATAGAAAAGTATGTATAATATAAAATAGAATAGGCAGGTATTCGTTGAAAAATTAATGCGAAAAATTACATTTGCGGTCTTGAGCCAGTTTTTTATAGTTTGGTTCACGTGGCGAACAGCTAATGCGAAGAGTGTCTTCAAGGTGGGCGTCCGTTAATCTCGAACGATATTTGTTCTTCAAAAAATTAATTTTGGAGAAAGTTGTTTCACACACATATGTGGAGCCGAACATAGTAGCCAGGTTAATCGCTAGTTTTCTGCAGGTTTCATACTTTTCTACATGTTTGCCCCAAAATTCTTCAGGGGATACAGTTTTGTACATTTGCGAGGAAATGTATTTTTGCAAGTCATACATCTCCATTTAAAGTAAAGGTTTTTCAAGACTGAACAACTTCGCAGCCACATCAGTCCATTCTGCAGCTGGAGCAACTTCATAAGGCCATTTAAAGAATTGAGACAACTTACCTATCTCTACAAAGTCTTGGAATCTTGCTTCAAATTCCTTCCCAAGATCTGAGATAAAACTTAGGAACACTGCAGTGTGTATTTCGGAATTCTTCTTTTTATATTCAAGAATTGTTGGAAAATGAATAAATTCTTGATTTGCAATATCTTTTTCAAAGATATCCAGCTTGCGACGAAAAGCAGACAAAAGCAGACACACTTTGTATTAGATCACATATTAATTTCCCATTTCCTTGTAATTCGGTGTTGAGTGCATTTAAATATTTCAGAATGTCTTTCAGGAAAGCCACAGCTAACATATTGCCCTCGTTTGATAGGAACTCCAAGTGCCCCTTGCCCTGTGTACCCAAGTTGACTAAGAAGGAGGTCACTTGTTCTTTTATTTTCCAGAAACGTTCAATAACTTGACCTTTACTTAGCCAACGAACATTGTTGTGTTGCAGTAAGTCAGAATACTTTGAATCACATTCAGATAGAAACTCCTTGAATTGTCGGTGCTGAAGAGCAGAACGAGACCTCATAAAATTGATCAACTTGACCAAGTTGTCCATTCCTTCTTTCAGAGTAGCACTACGTTTTCCACAAAGGGCTGTCTTGTTAATTATGCATTGATAAGATAGTAGCCCAGCATTATTACCCCTGATTCTCTTTGCTAATCCTTTTTCTGTGCCCATCATCGCTGGGGCCCCGTCAGTTGAAAGGGACACCATTTTATCATAACTGATGTTTTATTTGGTCATAAAATCTTCAACCATCTTGAATAAATCTTCTCCGCGAGTTTTGCCTTTACACGGCAATATTGCTAGCAATTCTTCCCTGAATACTTTACTCTCAATATCAAAAAAGCTAACGAAAATACATATTTGTTCATCATCAACAATGTCACACGATTCATCAAGTGCAATGACGTAGCAAGGCGCCTTCTGCAGAAGTTCGAGCAAACTTTTTTTGTTGTCAGCAGCCAAAATTTAGGTTCTTCTTGTATTGCTTCTTGCCGACAGTGGAATACTTTGAATCGCGGCTAAAACGTCCTTCTTCTCTTCAAATAGTAAAGTGGCCACTTCCAATATGCATTCTTTTACTATCTCAGAGTCTGAAAATGGCACCTGGTGTTTATTAAGCGTCCAGCAGACACGCAACGCCGCTTCTGCTGATTTTTCTTGCTCGCTCAAACGGCGAACTAGTAATACCGTGCTTTATTTGTAAGAAGTGAGATATACCTGGAGTTTTTCTTGACGAGCTAAGAGGAAAGTTTTTATGGAACTGCTGATGAGTTGTTTCGTAGTGTTGCTTTAAATTGGCACTTTTAACAATAGCGACAGTTTTGTTGCATATGAGGCAAACTGGAACAGCTGTAGGCCCATCAGGCAGCGTAAAACAATATTGTTCTGTCCCTTTAGACAGAAACTTCCTATTTTCACTGTCAACTTTACGCTTTTCAGGATACATATCGATTAACAAAACGTTATTTTAGCACACGACGATAACAACAAGAAATCCACTCCCTCGCAGACGAATCCTCACGCATGCGCACCAACGCAGCCGGTCAGTTTACTCCTCCCCACCGCCTCGCCGGCGCTCCAGCGCAGTTTTTTGCCTTTCACATCATAGCAACTATGCATCACTATTAAAAAATCAAATTAATCGTGCTATTACTTGTAAAATATAAGAAACATTGATAAGGCTATCGCTTAAACGTATCTATTATATGTAAATATTAATAAATTACTTATTCAAATTGAAAATTTTTGGCGGTCCAGGCTTTGACCTTCCGCCGTCCGGATGTGGACCGCGGTCCTCCTGTTGCCGACCGTTGGTATATAGTCTAAGCTGCAGGTCATTGAACTGGCGAGTTTTTCAGGTCTCTAACAATGTGGTAATAGGTGGTTATGAACGTGTGCGTGACGGCCGAGCGAGTTAGTGGATTGCCGCAGAAGATCCATCAAGCACGAAGTGCGTCACGCTCGCCTGTGTTAGTTCCCGAGTGGCTGCCGCCGTTCTTCGTGCAACACGCCCTTTCACACGACAGCGCCACAGCTATTCCACACTTCAAGTTTATTACTTTTCAACTCTTTGAGATAGGCACACATCCGCAGGAAACCAAGACACATTAGAAGCAAGTCGCTTAGAGCCACCGCCTCTGTTGTTATCCGTGAGGCCGCAGTGGTGTAGTGGTCAGACCACTCGCCTACCGCCTAGGCGAACAGAGTTCGATTCCCGCCGGGGTCGCTCCCGAATTTCCGCACTTGGGAATCGTGCCGGACGATGCCGCTGGTCGGCGGGGTTTCACGGGGATCTCCTGTTTCACCCGCCCTTGCGTTCCGGGGCAACTTCACGCGCACCTCACTTCACCCTCATCGGCTCTCGAGAACTCCATGTTAAGAGCCGCCCAAATCTCTTCACTCCACTCCACTCCTGTCAATGGAGAGTGATATGAACATCGCTTCATGTTGTGGATTTTCAATGATTTCTTTAACTTTACCCCACATTTTATCGGATCTTCGTAACCCGTACGCTTATCTAACAGACTTGTGCGTTAAAGAGGATTTATTTACAGGAAAGTTCTTCTATTTTGAGTGGTAACTATAACACTGTGAGCATAAATGAACCACATAAACCGGTTTTGCTATAATTAAGGACACCCGGTTGTCCGGAAAAGAATTCCAAGAAGGCTGTATTTCAATATCGTACGTGCACATATGCAGTTTTCCTTTGGCTAATGGCCCAGTGTTACTGTGAACAGACGTGTTGTATTTGACTGGGCCAATCAGAATTAAGATGCAACGATATGAAAGTCTATGATTCGCACGCAGGCACCTAAGACGCGCAGTGGTGAAAAGCGTCCAATATCGAAAGTGGACCTGAGCTGGAGTGTTTTGAAATGAACCTAGACAGGAAATATTTTCCCTTGACTCGGCTGCCACTAGAAACGCCTACGTTACTTCTCCGTGTGTATGTGTGAAGAGATTTGGACAGCTCTTAACATCGAGGTCTTTAGAGCCTGTGATGGTGAAGCGTGTGAGTATGGAGCAACTACGGGATGCAAGGGTGCGGGGAAACGGGAGATACCCGAGAAAACCCGCCGACCAGTAGCATCGTCCAGCACAAATTCCACATGCAAAAATCCGAGAGCGACCCTGCCGGGAATCGAACCCGGTTCGCTTTGGTGGGAGCGATAAGTCTGACCACTACACCTCCGCTGCCCTTCTCCTGTGTGTAGTCTGTGTCTCACGGAAGTGATGAAGCTACACCGCGTGCCGGCTGTGGCCGAGGTTATTCTGGGAGGAAGGACTCCTTGCGACCTCCCTCCGGCCTAGAGGCAGGTCAGGGACACGGGACTGCTGTCAGTGCAGCCACCGTGTGCGAGGACATCGTGTCCTTCCACATCCTAGCTGACATCCGCACGCCCACCCAGCCAGGCCACTGGAACCAACACTCCGAGAAACTATTCGCTAAACTGCCGGATAGTTGTGTACTTATAATGAGTAGACGCCTGAAAAATTCGCTGTTTTATTTCGGGACAAGCTAGAATTCAAAACCTCGTACGTTTGTATCGCTTATTCTATTGGCCCACCCGTTAGTTTACACCTCCTTGACAACTCTGAGCCAATAACAAACACACAGTAAAATGCAGACCGAATCACCGTCTTCCGCTAATACAACAAGCAACCAATGAACAGTGATATTTGCATTATTTTACACACGACAATGGGGTATAGCCTACAGGTCAATGAACTAGCGAATTTTTCAGGTCTCTAATGATGATACAGCGCGAGTGATAAACTTTGTCCCCGTACATACACTAAGAGACAGCGTCTTCAGGAATAATCCTCTTTTTCCTTATTTTCTCAAATGGGCATCAAATGGGAAAGTACTTTTTTATGGATTTTGTTTGTGGTTTCCATTCTCGGCAATAGCGAGGTCATTAGAGATGGGGCGATTTGTCCAGATAACGAGAAGTGGGGAAGAAATCCACCTTGGCATGTAACAACCATCTCGGCAAGTATGTTGGGATGTTCGTCTCTGGATATAGGAAGGCGACCTTTGCTCTTCCAGTTGCTGTGTTCTATATATGGGACCAAACCAACGCTTCTTACACAATTTAATATCGTTAGAATATTATCGAATCACTATTTGAAGATCTTCGTCCAGGATCATAAAAACGAGATTCGCATCGAGTCACCGTTATTCAGGGAGATGGGAGCCCCCCTCCCATCTCCCTGAATAACGGTGACTCGAATTAAACCTTGAAGAGTCTTGTTTCTCCACACAGGAGAAGTAAAATAACGGGGCAATTCCTTTGATGTTATTCTCTTATTGGCTGTGTAGGGTTCTAGGAATGGACCTTGTTGTTTGATTCGCTACCGCGTGCTGCTAAAAACTCTCCATTGGCTGGGTTTGCCGGCTGGCGAGTAAGTTACCAGGCGCTGATTGGTGAATGATGCTCTGAAATGTTGCGTGCTAGTGACGCCATTTTGTTGGCGTGTTCGGTTAAAGTTCATGGGATGAACGGCTATTTTACCTCGGTGTTCCTAAACATTATTCGTTCCCGTGCGTAGTATGGAAAGCATTCCACATGAGGCTCTAAGTGTAGTAATGTTGAACGTCGTTCCGGCGCGAAGTATGGAGAGTAGAGTGGAGGTTTTTGGGTGGCTCTTGACATCGAGGTCTTGAGAGCCGTTGAGGGTGAAGCGAGGTGAGTATGGAGCAGCGCCGGAATGCAAGGGTGAGGGAGATCCCCGAGAAAACCCGCCAACCAGCGGCATCGTCCCGCAGAGTCACCACGTGCGACAATGCGGGAGCGACCCCGCCGGGAATGGAACCCTGTTTATCTAGATGGGGGCGAGTGATCTAACCACTACACCACCGCGGCCCCTGTAAAGCAGGGAATTTCCATAGGCATTTGATTCTTTCTTGAGAAAATGCATGAACGCTACCATGGATGTTTATCCAGAGACGAATACCGCAACATAAATGCCGAGATGGTTCTTTGTTTCAGGCAAAGTCCAATTTCTTCACCATTTCTCGTTGTTTGGACAAATCGTTCCATCCCCAGTGAACTCCCTCTTGCCGGGAACGGAGATCGCAAGCAGAACAAAATCCTCAAAAATTTATTTGCCCGTTGACGCCCACTTAAGAAAAAGGACAAGAAATGAATCTAGGATTTTTGCAGCACACAGCGATCTCTTAGTCCTTTCAGGCATAATTAAATTCGCGGTGCTGCTACGATGGTGTAATGGTCAAACTACTGGCCTCCTACCTAGACTAACTGGGTTCCCGGATCTTCACACGTGGGAATCGCGCAGTAAGATGCCGCTGGTCGGCGTGTTTTTCTCAGGTATCTCCCGTTTCCTCCTCCCTTGCATTCCGGCGCTGCTCCGTACTAACTTTACTTCACCCTCATTGGCTCTCAAGATGTTAAGAGCGGCCCGAATCTCTCCACTCCACTTGTATTTATGGGTTTATTGTGATGCAAACGAGAAGATTTCTGACGCGTGCTGTACTTAATCTGACACACTGCCCAGTTTCGTAGCTCTCGACTTTGTGTCCTGCGATAGAGATGTAGCCAGTCTTAACGTGGAGCAGCGGCGTGGTTTGTCAATCAGTATAGGGACACACAATTCTCTCTAAAAGAATTCTCAGCCGGCTATATTTCTATATCCTACTCGCGCATCTACAGTTTTCCTTTGGTATTGGCCGCGTGTTACTGTGAGCAGACATGTCGCATATGACTGGGCCAATCAGAATCAAGAAACTCCGATACTAGACGTCCGTTATTCACGGGTAGGCACGTAAGACGCACAGCAGTTAAAACCATCCAATTGCGAAAGTGGAAGTGAGTTGAAGTGTTTTGAAATACACCTAACAGGAAATATTTTCACGAAAATCGGGTGTCCCGACGAATCAGATATGATTGGACACTGAGATTCGCGGCGCACAGCAGCCGTCAAATACGTCATTCGTCTTACGTTAATTACGCAGTTGTTTATACTGGATCTTAACTTCTAAAACAGATAAATACATTACCTCCAAAGGCAATTGTGTTAATGTAAGTGGAGAGCGTCTCTCTCTCTCTCTCTCTAGTCTTGCAAATTAACACTTCTATTGTTCTGGTACATTTAAAAATAATTAGCCGTGGAGCTTTTATTGCTGCAATTTAAAGTAACTTTTTCGCCGCGTGACCTTAATTTGAGCTTAATTTAAGCCACCGCTAGGCAGGCCAAACGCTAAATTACTCACAAGAAGCTATTTTATTTCGTTGGTTTTCTAACTTTCGTAGGGGTAAGAAATGCTGTTAAGTGTACAACCAATAATAAGAGTCTTGTATGTAAGGATGCTAGGCAAAGTGTATTAATTTGCATATTAATGGATTGATTATATTAAAATCTTATACTTAGAGACCTGAAAAAATCGTGAGTTCAATGACCTGCAGGCTATACTATACAGGTTTATGTACAAATATGCCGCTTTCAACTGCGCATTGGTTGTCTGCTGTCACAGTGGTAGGCGACAATTGGACACCATTCTCCAGGAGGGGGTCAAACAACGCGTGGACCAATGGCTAAAGTTATATAAACGCACGTGTTTTGAATCCTAGCTTGTCCCAAAATGAATCCGCGAATTCTTCAGGTCTCTACTTATACTACATTAGTTAATTTCTGCACGCTTAGTTAAAAAATTTCATTACACACTAATTTCTAATCTCAATTTTTGTAATCTCGTGGTTTTTTTGTTATGCTCTGTACTTGTCTCCACACAGTAACTGAACGGGTTAATATAATTTTAAAAACCTTTACAGAGGACCAATTTTACTTCGTAAATACGGGCGTGTATATGATGTTGCAATCTTACAGCTTACTTCAGGTGAAAACCAAGAACTAAAAACTAATATTATCTCTAAACGCACGGTATTAAAGAGTTGAGTGCAAGCTTATTCACGAAGAGACAAACGTATTACAGGTAGAGACCTGAAAAATACGCTGATTCATTTTGGGACAAGCTAGAATTCAAAACACTTGTGTTTATATAACTTCAGCCACTGGACCACACGATGTTTGACACCTCCTGGAGAACGCTGGCCCAATCGTCGCCTTCTGCTGTGACAGCAGACAACCAACGTACAGTTGACATCGGCATATTTGTACATAATACTGTAGAGTTCAGCCTGCAGGTCGTTGAACTCACGAATTTTTCAAGTCTCTAATTATAGGACACATAGTGCTGCCTACGTCATGTTCGTAGCCTGAATCTAACAGAGTTTTGTGGAGCCTGCCGTTACGTTACGACAACAGCATTCCTTGAATACGCGTGACAAGAAACATAACTTCGCCAACAGTTTTAATAAGTTTCTGTGTAACGTAATATTACATCAACGACACTCAAAGTTAGGGACACGCGATTTTCGTGAATATAATTCCTGTCTGCGTGTATTACAAACCGCTTCAGCTCAGATCCACTTTCGCCATTGCATGGTTTTAAATGCTGCTCGCCTTAGGTGACTGCCCGCCAATCACAGACTTTTAATGTCGGAGTATCTTCAATCTGATTGGCCCAGTCAAATACAACATGTGTGCTCACATAAACACGCGGCCAATAACTAGAGACCTGAATAATTCGCGAGTTCAATGACCTATACTCCATTGTCGTATGTAAAATCAGCCAATCAGACGCAAGGCACATGCCAGAGCCTCACTACAGAATAGATAAATACACATAAGCGAAATTGTATGTCGGTTTCCTTTCATGTAAGCTAACTTGGTCACTCATTGGCCGCGCTAAGCTGTGGGAAAGGTCCCTACGTCTGATTGGCTATTGCACGTTTTGTAATGTTCCATATTGGTCGGGCTGTCGTCTGGCTAGTTGGTTCCCAGGAACTGATTGGTAGAGACATGAAGATTTCGTGGAATCATTCTGGGACATGCTGGAATTCAAAACACGTGGGTTTGTATAACTTTAGCCATTGGTCCGCACGGTGTTTGACACCTCCTGGAGAACTGTGTCAAATTGTCACCTTCCACTGTGACAGTAGTCAACCAATGTGCAGTTGATATCAGCATATTTCTGCATAAGACTGTAGAGTCTAGCCTGCAGGTCATTGAACTCGCGAATTTTTCAGGTCTCTGCTGATTGGTGAACGACGTTCTGCCCAGCAGGTGAGACCATTTTGCTGGTGTGTGTGTGTGGGTGAATTTCGTAACGCATGCCACCATATTACATCTGTATTGTTAACACTTTGAGGACGGTAGCCCGGAGTCTAATTCGGGTAAAACTCGTACGATAATGTATCTCTCCTTAATATACAAAACTCATACGCATGTGCCTCCACTGCATCGCTAGTTTCTATGCTGATCAGGGGGCGCGGTGGTGTAGTGGTTAGACTGCTCGCCTCCCACCTAGGTGAACTGCGCTCGGTTCCCGGCGGGGTCGCTCTCGGATTTTCACATGTGGGAATCGTGCCGGAAGATGCCGCTGGTCAGCTGGTTTTCACTGGGATCTCCCGTTTCCCCCCGCCACTTCATTCCGGCGCTGCTCCATACTCACCTCTCTTCACCCTCGCCGGCTCTCAAGACCTCGATGTTAAGAGCCGCCCAAATTCCTTCGCTTACTCTCTTCACTCATCTGTTACACTTTCAATGAACAAACAGATTCATTTTTTATAGAAATTAACACGCTGGACTGTGTGTCGTGTTACATATAACTACTACCACCTGTTTTTTTTTTTTTTTTCGTGAAACGAATTACGTGCAGACTGAACTTCAATGCCCTGTAAGATCATTTTCAGCTTTCTTTTTATTGTTGGTAGAGACCGGAAAAAATCGCGAGTTCAATGACCTGCAGGCTAGACTATACAGTCTTATGTACAAATTTCCAACATCAACTGCACATTGGTTGCTTGCTGCCACAGTGGAAGGCGACGATTGGACCAGCATTCTCCAGGAAGTGTCAAATACGGCGTGGGCCAATGGATTAAGTTGTATAAACGCATGTGTTTTGAATTCTAGCTTGTCCTAAAATGAATCCTTGAATTATTCATGTCTCTAATTATTGGCCAGGTGTCTGAGACGAGGAGTTTTATCACCTGACTGCGTCAATCAGATTTAAGTTACTCCGGTACTAAACGCCAGTGATTCCTGGGCAGATAGTTCATATGCGTGACAATATAAATCATCCAATCAGGAAAACTGACCTGAAATAAAGTGCTTTGGAGTGCAACTAGTCGTGGAATATATCCGCGGAAAGCAGGTGCCCCTACATACGAAAAGTCAATTATTAGTAGAGAGTCAACTCGCAAGTTCGTTGGTTTGTATCCAGCCACTAATGAAACTTGACAGTGCAGTAAGCATGTCTGATTTGTGGACCATTAGTATGGTGCTAGGCGGAAATTCAGGGACCAATCTTACTCGTGTTCCTCTAGTGCTGTGGATAGACAACTTACTCTTAACTCTTTCAGTCAAAACTAAATATATAATTTTAGGTATTTCATCAAGAAAATATTTTGTTCGAAACTGTACTGATATCCAGACGACGTTTTATTTTACATCGGGACCTCTATAAATTTATGTGTGCTTTGTGTTACTGGCAGCGGTGGTTAGTAAGGCTACAGAACATAGTCTTGGCAGCGAATGTCGTCTCCCACACGTAGGAAACCTTTCTCATTGGACGATATATTCTACTGTGTACAGTGCAGACCATTCAAGCCAGTTCATATGCAACGTCCCAGATAGAGGACACCGTCACTGAAAGGGTTAAAATGCCCCTAGGCTATACTCCACTGCCCTATGGAGTTTCGATCGTTGGTTTTGTGTTCATTAACTGGTGTCCCAGTGTACAGCCAGTTTTAATTAAGACCAGATGGCACGCGATTCGGTGCTTGTTTTCTTTCAGATCTGTTAATTGGCTCAGAGTTCACCTGAGCGTGTCTAATAAACTGCGATCCAAATGCAAACATGACAGAAATGCATATGTGTTTGATGTCTAGCTTTTCCTGAAATGAATTCGCGAAATTTTCCAGTCCATATTTATTGGTAGGGACAGTGCCATTTAGCATTATAAAATGACAACAGTCTGTACCTCTGCACACTCGAGCAGAAGTCACTTGTTCATTGTCTGCCGCCACAGACAGAACTCATTCTCATGTTACATCCGGCCACATGGAATTAAGCTGTTAGAGTACTGGATATTTACTATTGGTAGATATAATGGAAAATCACGAAAAAATGTTGGGCCAACATATCTTCAATAACACTCTAGCGTGTTTTTTCTTTTATGATTGGACGAACAACTGACTCGACTAAGTTGTTTGCATACCAATCACGTACGTTCTGCCTTTTAGTATCAGAATCCTTATTGGCCCAGTGAAATGGGGTAGTAACTTCATACACGTTTGACAGCTAATAAGAAAAGAAACATGTGGCACGCGTTTACAGTACGTTGCATCCTAACAAATAGTCAACTTTTACCGAGATAAACTAACATCCCTAACTATTGGTTGTGAGTCCTCTTGCAGGGTGTGTCGGATGAGCTGAGTTCCAAAGATACGCGTCAAACTAACGCATAAGTAGAGACCTGAAGAATTCGCGGATTCATTTAGGGACAAGCTAGCATTCAAAACACGTGTGTTTAGATAACTTTAGCCATTGGTCCACGCGGTGTTTGACACCCCCTGGAGAACGCTGGCCCAATCGTCGCCTTCCACTGTGACAGCAGACAACCAATGTGCAGTTGATATCGGTATATTTTCACATAAGACTGTAGAGTCTATTCTGCAAGTCATTGAACTCACTAATTTTTCAAGTCTCTACTCATAAGTCTATGCCGTCTAATTTAGCATTAAATTATAACGCAAGATTATAGTCTGCAGTTGTTGGCCGAGTGTTTCTGTGACCAGATTTGTATTACACTGGGCCAATCAGAATCAAGAGACTCCGATACTAAACGTCTGTGATTCACGGGAAGGCACCTCAGCTGAATTGTTTTGAAGTGCACGTACACAGAAGATGATTTCGCGGAAATCGGGTGTCCCTGTTGGGCAGTTATCAGAGGAGAAGCCGATCATAATTTATGTGATTTAGTGTATAATTTTATCTCTTTTTATATTAATGAAAAAGTAAAAGCCAGTTAGTGTTCGTCGCAGATGACACTTGCTGGCATCACATATTGTTTTGAGTTTTCAGAAATCTACTGGTGATTTCGGGAAGAGGGGAGGAGGCTCAGTTGGGTCACTGCTCTCACTAAAGTGATTTGCAAGAATCACTCTGGTTAAGGCAGCGCCAAACAATAAATTCAAAGAAGAAATGCCACCACCTCTTTACTACTCTTTCTCTACCCGCTAATAAAGAGCATGGTTTCCGCCCAGCTTTCTCCTGTAGCATTTTCTATTAGCGCATGTAACCATTTTGAATTCTTTCCTATCGAAAGGGTTTCCACTGTGTCTACGAAGGTTGTCCCCTTTCTCTTCTTGGTTGTAATACACTCAGGGAGGTTGTCATGGCCCCAATCGCGGCGATGGCTGCCCAATCCCTCTCTGCCGCGATGCATGTCTCGTTGCATAACTGTAGGCGTATGGGGCCTGGCCCTGAGATGCACTTAGCTCCCGTCCCTACCTCTAGCGTACACTTAATACTTTCATTGCGGTGCAGATTTACTGACAAACGAGGCAAGTTAAAAGTCGGTAGCCTATAGTCACGACTGCATATAGAGTCGCGGAAATTTCGCGAATTCCTTTGACGACAAGCTATGCTTCAAACATATAAACATTTGACTTTCGTTTTAATTGGATTGAAGTCTGTGAGAGACGCCCTGGGTGCATTTGAACCAATAAGGAACAAGCAAGAAAAAAGAGGGCCAAATCTCGTGCCACCTGCTCTCGGGTAAAAGCGGAGCAATAGCCAATGAACAACCAACTGAGGCTCTAGTACACAACGGTTTTGGAGTCTAGCTTGTTGCCAAATGACTCTGCAAAATACCCTGTTCTCTGTATTCCCATTTACGACCTTCCTATTGGTTCACACAACACCGGACACGCCTACTGTACTGTGCAACGGTCATTACTGGCCCACTACCTGAAAATATAATGCCGAATGTAAAGTGTCCCAGTCAAATGTTCTTTCCTATGTATAATAGTATACAGTATGTCCTGTTAATTTGAGTATTTTACACTTTGAGTGTGGCTGATGTAATATTACATTGTAGAGAACCTTATGAAAACTGCCAGCGAAATATAATTTCTTCCCCCGCGGCTTCAAAGAGCGTGGATGTCGTAATGTTACGTCAAAATCCATACAACTCCGTTAAATTCAGGCAACGTAATATTCCTAGAGAAACTGATATTTCGGGGATTCATATGTCATCAAGCTAATCTCCACAGTCGTTTGTGTACTCGAGCTTAAGTCAGTTGTTCAGTGACTGATGTTCCAGTTTTACCTCAGACCAGGTAGCACGGGATTCGGTCGTGTTTCTCTTGCTGATTAGTAATTGGCTCAAGTTTGTCCAGGGCGAGGCTAACAAATTGCGATCCTATTGAAAAATAAGTCAAACGTACGTGCTTGAAGTCTAGCTTGTCCTCTAATGAATTCGTGAAATTTCCGTGTCTCTAAATGTTACGTAAGCAGCACCCAAAGTGTTTACACTGAGATTTAGTGTAGGTTGAAGGAAAAAAATAGGAAAAACCACAGAACTTTGCTTGTGTGTAGTTGGCTGCTCTGTGTGAGGGGGGTGACGGGCTACCCCCTGAAGAAGGTGGTTGTGCCGGGAGGAGAGGGGGGCGGAGTCCCGGGACAGCGCACTGCTGCCTGTATCGAGCGGTACCCCGGCCGGGTTGGTGGCTACGCGTAGAGGGTAGAGGGGGGAGGCGAGTGAGTGAGTGAGTGAAGGGTTTTTTTTGGGCGGCCCTTAACAGCGAGGTCTTCAGAGTCGATGAAGGTGATTGAGGTGAGTATGGAGCAGCGCCGGAATGAAAGGGCGGGGGAAACGGGAGATCCCCGAGAAAACCCGCCGACCAGTGGCATCGTCCGGCAAAATTCCCACATGTGAAAATCCGGGAGTGACCCAGCCGGGTATTTAACCCAGTTCGTGTTTGTGGGAGGCGAGCAGCGTAACCGCTCAGCCACCGCGGCCCCCGGTGGGGGGGGGGTGGCAGGGTTGTGTTCCCACCCTCAGCAGTCTACACCCCCCACCCCTGGTCACGACACACTCACGTGCGTCCACATCCCCTTATACGGTCCCACAGCCCTCCCCTGGTACCATTTGTGTTCCTCGCATTCCGTGCAAGGTTGCAAAGTACAGGTACTAGCGCGAGGGAGGGTTCTGGGGGGTGGGGGAAACCTCTCACATGAATTCGCAAGAAATGAAACTAAACTTAACTGCATTTCAAAAGTTTTTAACAAACGATGCCGATGTCAGTTTTAACCCTTTAACGCACACGTTAATTGTACTTTCAGGTGTTGCAATAGAAGAAATTTTTGGTGTGAGAAGTGCTTACGAATTCCTTACAATACCTGTCGATTTGTGTGGAAAGGGTTTCAGTTGATCCTTTGCAGAAGATAACCGCCAAATATAAAACAGTTGATTTTCCAGCAGTAAACGATAGCATTGTCCAGGGGAAGGACATGTCAGCATTGGTGCTATCTTCTGGAAATGTTCACCTATTCTGCAACATGTCAAACGTGAACGAGTATACTCTGGAGCTAAAATCCTCTACACACTTATTATATTCGGTTGTCCCTTGAATATTTTTATGACTGGGCTGTTAGGAAGATTAATGCTCATTGTGAAACCGAATGGAAAATTCGTATAGCTTGTGTACTTACCAGAAAAATGCCTTCCATTTTGAAGTACTGTGCTCTGACCTTGAGGGAGCAGTTAGATAGTGTTAATGTACTGTGCAACAAGACACAGTCTGCCATGTGTGGTTTTGCAGCCGGCACTGCGTTCTAAATCTAAATCAGTGATTTCACCCTGTAGAAATATTTCACTTGATCTTCAGTTAAATAACTGTTATCAACTGGCGAATACACTGAGGACTTGCTGCCAGTCCAGTGTAATTCACTATGAATTAGTAGAAATCCGGCAACTAAAATTATCAGTAGATATTTACTGATTCAATTGGAGCAAGCAAATCCTCTTATTTAGAGCAGTTTTAATTGTTTCTATTTTTTAGTGTACTTGGTGATTGCTGGCCCATGAAACTAGAGGTCTTACACAACCGGTCCTGTTATGGTTAACTGCTGACAAACCAACAGTTGGCATGCCTTCTATGGCATAGTGATGGAATTCTTGAGGATATGAAACTTATGGCTAAAGGCAGGGAAACTACTTATGGTTCACAAACGGTGTACAGAGCCGTATTGCAGCAATGGCAAACACACAACTGATGTGGGCGTATAGTTCATTCACGGTTACTTCCAACCTTTCTGAAGCAAGTAAATCTTAACCGGGTCTAGAAAATTGCACTAGAGGGAAAACTCGCCGCATTCGCGTGCACTCAGTGTAAAAACTTTTTTGCATACGAACTATTTCTTAATAAACATTACCAACACGGCTATATTTCTCCCATTTTTATTCATTTTAATTGTAAATTAAATGTAATTTATATATTAAATATGATTAAAAGTTCAATATAATAATAAATAAGGTATTTTTACGTTAACGCAAGTATAAAACGCTTGAGATATATGATATATTTAGGCAACAACCCTAATACGTCATACATGGGGGCATTTTTCAAAGGTTTTATTAAAATTTGTGAAGAAATTGCAAATAGGCTATATCCATTCACTGATTGACTGCGCGAAACTGTGGCGATTGACCTTGTGTTTCTAATGGCTGCTGCGTGTTGCGGAAGATCCCCTGTTGGCTGAGCTGCCAGTGCAGTAGCCAATCAGACACAAGACACGTTTCAGAGCCTCACGCAGCCAATCGGAGAATGGACACGCCGACATCAAAAAGGAATCGCTACGTCACTTCACTTCTGTATATTTACCTATTCTATTATAAACCCATGTTTAGTAACAAATCCAGTAACTATACCAGAAACTTCTGATGCCATAGAATCGTAGATTTTAGCAGGCGGGAGAAAATCCTTTTTATAAACGTCCATAAGTGAACAATTATTCCATTAGAAATGCAAGTGCCGTGCTTGTAATGCCGTCACTATAAGTCAGAAAATTAATTTCTTTCGAAGATGACCTTCACAAATGTACCAGCTGCATATAAAAAATATATCCCTATGGCCACAAGTAGTTAACAACCATAATGAATGCTGTGATTTGGAAAACACTTAACCTTTAAAAGAATAGAGTTAGTATTACACTTAAGAGTGATTTATAGTATAAAAATAATCAATAACCCAAAAATAATTTTAAAAACTCTTGGCTCAAAAATGTATAAAGTACGGAGTGTTAATTTCATTTTAACAGCTAGTTTGAAAAATCTTAGTTATATAATACACACTTTAAGGCAATTCATGCTTTCGTAACAAATTTTATTAGGCGTACCATTTGGACGTAAAAATTACAAATACCACATTTTTCCGCTAACACTTTATCAGTATAAAAGCAGACACTATTTATTTGTACAATGTTTTACTTCAAAATGTTTTGTGCTACAATCGAGTGCTCTATATAACATCACTTAATTACAGGCAATCCCATAATGACCAAAGTGTTCAAATGGCGTAAAATGAACATAATTAAAGCTGAAAAAAATTCATAAATGCCGCTGGCTGTACCATTTCACTATGAACTGCTGGATGCGTGAACAATGCGAGTTCAGAAGTGAAACATTTGACCCCCGCATCGATCGGAATTCCAGCCATGACCGGGCCTTGAAGGGGATGGATGATGCGAGGCTCCTGCACGGCTGACTTCCTCGATTGCGTCGACTTTTAATGACGGCTCAACAATACGGAAATTACTACGGCTAATGGGATTCCCCATTCGACCAGCCATCGTTGCTTCGTTCATCCGTAACTCATTCTGCCCCCCACACGAACCCCTGCCCTGGAAGATCAGTGAGGGTCGATCGATCAAGCGCCGATCTCGTGATCAATGGCCAGTAAAAAAAACAATCACCTCAGAGTGCACCCTTCTTATTGCGTGATAACGCCCTTATAGTCTATTCGCGGTTTCTTCACACACTTTTCTAATCAAACCTTTAAAACAATCAACCCTTGCATGTCGTTCTTGTTTGTTTCATAAATATGTTATATACCACAACCGTTTTATACTTCTGATAACTCTTTCAGACCCTCTTTAATTTACGGTTTCGGGTGTTTCAAACAAAATGTTTTATGATGCTTGCTGTTCTTAACTCGACACAGCACTTGTTTCGTTGTCACAGCCAATGATATTTAGGCTACAGTTATATGAACCAATTATGACCTAGGCCAGTAAGACGGTTTGCGAATCATTTACCCAAAGTAAGATCATTGGTAGAGATGATGGTTTATCGCGGGAAAAGTTGACTGTTTGCTAGAATTCAACGTACTGTGCACAAGTCTGACAGTTCTCTTTCCTTGTTGGCTGTCATGCATGTGTGAAGCTACTACCCCATTTCACTGGGCCAATGAGGATTCTGATACTGTAAGGAAGAACGTTCGTGATTGGTCTGCAAACAACTTGGCCGAGTCAAAACCTTGTTCATCCAATCACGAAAGAATAAACTAGTTAAGAGTGTTATAGAAAATAGTTTGACTCAAAACATTTTTGCGATTTTCCATAATATCTAATCATTGGTCGTTGAGCTCCGCTGTGTGCAATCCAGACAGAGATGTATCTAGGGGTGCGTAATTTACACAAATGTGAACACGTAGGGCTGAATCGGTTAACATAGAATATCCCACTTTTTGTTGGATTGGTTTTTACTCATGTAATATCTACAAATCATATTATTTAATCTATAATTTATTTGGATAAAATAAGGAAGGAAGCAGGTGAGTCAGTAATGCCTAGAGTAACAAATAGTTATTGTGTAAAACATTCCGCCTGAGTCCGCGCGAATGCCGAGCGTTATCCCTTTGGTGATATTTACTAGGCTCAGCAAAACTTTGTTTCCATGAGGCGGAGGAATATCCTGGAAGTTCCACTTTAGCAAGGTTGCAGAAAAGGTGGAAGAAAATCGTGAATGGGCTATAGCTAGAGAACTGAAAAATTCGCCGTTTCATTTCGGGACAAGCTTGAATTCAAAACCTCGTACGTTTGTATTGCTTATTCTATTGGCCCACCCGTTAGTTTACACCTCCTGGACAACACTGAGCCAATAATAAACACACAATAAAATGCAGACCGAATCACCGTCTTCCGCTAATACAACAAGCAACCAACGAACAGTGATATTTGCATTATTTTACATACAACAATGAAGTATAGCCTGCGGGTCATTGACCTCGCGAATTTTTCATATCTCTAGCTATAGCTTGAGCCACCTGTTTTCCGCAGAAAGTTTTATGCGGAGGCTAGACTTCAATGCCCTATATGCAAACTCGCATTTTTCAGTTGCCTATTGGCCGCGTGTCAATGTGTGAAGACAGTCTGTTACATGAGTGATTCAATAGGAACTAAGTCTCTCCGATACTGACCGTCCGTGATTCGCGGGCAAACTGATAAGACGCGTAACAATTCAAATGCTCCAGTCACGAAAGTGGTTCTGAACTAAAGTGTTTTGGTTCACAACCTGTCCTGGGATCTTTTCGCAAAAAACAGGCGCCCTTAGCTAAAGCGTTCGCGCTCGACTGCGGTCAGTGGAGAGTTAGTCTGTTCGCTACCTGTGTCCATGATATAGGGCTTATCGCACGTGAAGGATATTTATGATCGCTACTGTACACAGCAAGGATTCAGCGACCAGTGTTGTGAGCGTTTTCCTTGTGATAAATCTGATTGGTTGGAGTAGATGCTGACGTCAACGGACACGCAGTAGGTCGTTCATTTGTTGCGCGAAGCACGATCGACGCCGGAAAGGCGCATATAAAAAAAAAATTAAACGGCTGTAACACGCGAGCTCGTAAATGAATTTGGCACCGAATGAGTTTAACACTTAGGGCAATACGCCTGGGTGTAACTTCGACTACACTCGAAAAGGAAAATTTCTCAGCCACCGAAAAGAAAATTCGCGTGGCTGTGGTTTCATTGTTTCGTTAATGCTTGTCAGGAACTTACAAAAAGGGGGGGGCAGCGGTGGTGTATTGGCTAGGGCGAGTTCACGCTCGGATCCGTGCTGGACGATGCCGCTTGCCGGCGGGATTTCTCGGGGTATTCCCGTTTCCCCCGCCCTTGCATTCCATCGCCACTACATCCTAGGGTCTGATTTGATGTCTTGTTCGAGGCTGACGGACACCTACGGGTCTCAGCTTGAAAGCTCGTCATTAGGAAGATGTTGCCTCGCCCTGGGTGCACTACATACACAACATATTTAGGAACTTAAAATAACTTTTTAGTATTTAAACACTCGCTATCATGAATATAAATACACGTTCATTTTTATTCCACGATTTTATTTTTCAAAATAACATGCCAATTTTTTTTCTTTTTTTCTCCTTAACGTGAACTAAAAATATGTAATGTTTCAAATAAACGTGTGGACTCGTGGCCAAATTATTTCAGGGAGTCTGTCCCATTGAAAACGGAACTTGGCAGTTTTCACGATTAAAATTTTGAGAGTTATAAGTTATGGCTTAGACCGTGCTTGCCCGGCAAATGAAGTCTCCTACAACGGTATTTCTTATACCTGTGTTAACTACTTTACTTTAGGAGGAAATATGCCAAAAAAAAAAAAAGAGACACCTTTCAGTCGTATCAATATCAGCACAACATAACGGTCTGTAAGATCATCAGTATTGCAATATAAAGTTATATACTTGTGTATCTGGAATTCTAAATCCTTTTTACTGACTCAAGCTAACCAAGGGGGAGATGCCAATTTCCTTTAGCAAATAGTTTTTTTCTGATATGTGTTTACTTTCACTAGAGTTTGTGTGAACAAAACGTGTGACAATACAGCATGAAAAGTCATGATTAGGGCCAGTGACTTTTCGCGTAAAAATCGGACCACACAGTAGACTTCAATACTATATACACACCTCAGCTGTTGTTATACCTCCATTGGCTGCTGGTGCCGTTTCCGTCTTTGACCGAGCAATTCAGGACTAAGTAACTCCGACACTGAACCTACGTGATTCGTGTGCAAACGGTTAACACGGGCCAGAACATTTTTTAGCCAATCAAAGAAGCTCGATTACCCTACAGTGCTTTGGAATGTATCTTGTCTCGAAATCTTTTCACGAAATATCACTGCCCCCTAGTCATGATGAATGATGGTATATTAACCGGGTGAAACTCACAATGCAGGTTCACGGGCCAGCCATAATAATTGTTGTATTTTTTTCCCCCGGGCTGACGTCCGGCGATGCAGCCGACCGCCACCAGAGTGCAGATAATACAGTGACTTCACGACATAGGCAACCCGTAGACTACATACAAGTCAGAGCGATATCACTGGCCGCGTACAACCAGTCTCCATGTCCCAACATGGAACTGCTGTTCCGCCAACACGACTAGCAACGACGGCGTGGATTGGACACTGCTATGTATACAAGTGTTTTCAGATACATTCTTCCTCTAACCAATTTGTAATGCATTTCGATTAAATTCACGTAGAAGGAAGTATTTTATTCATATAAAAATTCTTGTCTTTGGAAAATTGAAATATGAACAAGAAGTTACTGATATAACTATTAAACCTAGTATCCTCAACATGGGTGCAATTAATTTTTTTATAATTTATTAAAACTTGAGTTGGAAGGTTGTACTTGACTTCTCTTTTGAAACCAATAACATTAGAAATGAAACAGCAAACTTATGCAACATTGGTGAGACGATTATAAATATATAAGTGCCTTACCCGGGACTTAAGGCCTCGTATAATAAACTAGTGTGCAATGAATTATTGAGCTCGGATTCGGAGAATCAACTTCGTATTTAGTGAGTCCAATGTTTCTAATTATAGAGTTTACTAACCTAAAATATTTAGAGGGCCATCATTTTGAAAATAAGGGACTGATCCATCTAAAACTCGTAATTTTACATGGCCTACCGTAGCACTACTTGTGTGAAGAATTTGGTGAAAATCAGTAGTTTGGTTCCTGAGATGGGGAATAAAAAACTTTATTTTCTTATTTGATGCTATCGTGCCAAATTGCCAAAAAAAAAAAAAAGCTTTACATATGATGCTTCTAATATATATAATGTTTACATACAAAATTTAGTTTAATTTGGTTAAATGGTTTAATATATGTTGCAAACTTACCTATATTATTAATGACGCCGCCATTCTGAACACCGTTGTCTTACCCATTTAAATCACGAAAGTTTGCATGGACTTCTGTAGCATTTATGATGTGCACGATTTGGTACATTAGTTGAAATGTTCCAATGTAACATTTAGTTGGAAAAAGTTGATTGGTCTTCAAGATATGGCATAAAACCTCCATAATTTTCATATCGCGATTTTCATCAATGGAGGACAAAAAAGTAATGAGGTAGCATATCCGATGATTGTATACTGCCAATAAACAAAGTTAAGTTAAATTTATTACATAACTTTTTTAACATAGCACACAAGACATAGCCAACGTTTTTAAGATAAGTGCCTGGGCACTTAAAACCAACCAGTTTACACCAACTACTGCAGTACTATTGGTTTGCCAAATTTGGTAGGGATATGTCAATTGTTTCCCGAAATATGACATAAAACATTATTTATTCACATGTCGCTATCTTACAAAATGAAGGACAAAATACGTTCCGTGTAGATACAGTTGATAGTTTGTAATACTTACTGCCAGCATACAAAGTTAAGTTGAAATTAATTACATGGTTTCCACGATATATATTTCTCAACTAAAATAACTGTATAGCCACAAATTTTAATGTGTTTGACATACATAAAACATATCACTTAATAGAATCTGCATCAGTAATACTTGTTTGCCAAATTTGGTGGGAATCGGTAAATTTTTTTACAGAGATATTACATAATATCTTTATTTATTCGCATATCGCTATCTTACAAAATGGCACACCAAATAAGTTATGTGTTGGTATATATGAAGCTTCTAACATATACTTTCAGTATACATAATTTTGTTGAAAATTGTTAAAATGGTATGGCAGCTATACCAAATAAACCTAAAAACGTTATATAGCCGCCATTTTGAAATTAAGAACACAATTAAGTTTAATTATTTACGTTTACTTGTAATGTCATATTATTACTTACCTGCCAAATTGGGTGATGATTGGTTTAATAGTTTTCTAAGTATAATGAAAAAAGTTTATTTCTTCATTTGGTACTATTTTCCAAAATGGCAAACCAACAGAAAAATCAATCTCAAAATTTAGTGTTTACACAATGTTCTGCCAGCATACAAAATTTGGTTTAAATCGCGTGAATGTTTCCCGAAATATAACATATCACCACAAATATTTTATGGCCGCCATTTTAAAAGTAAGTTCCCGACGTGGTCGAAAACTATAAAATTCAGATGTTATTACTA
This sequence comes from Clitarchus hookeri, assembly GCA_002778355.1. NCBI lineage: Eukaryota > Metazoa > Arthropoda > Insecta > Phasmatodea > Phasmatidae > Clitarchus > Clitarchus hookeri. The sequence goes on from NQII01000742.1 coordinate 655,885, forward strand.
AGTACTATATGTGTACCGATTTTGGTGAAATTCGTTGGGCGCATTTAAAAATTGAAAGGGGAGTACACACCCATGCACAGACACACATATGCACAAACACACACACACATATGCACAAACACACACAGGCACACAGACAGACAAGTGTTCTCATAAGCCTTTCTTTCCTTCGGAAAGTATGCTAAAACGCTTTCATCACTGTTGGCCATGTGACTTTGGCAGTTGTGTTCCTTTGGGGTAGAAAAATGTTGGGTACATGCGCAGAAGACGAACAATCGACCTCATTTTAAGTCTATGAAACCCACTCGTGCAGGTTGCAGATCTCACAGACGGTGGATCAGTAATGAGAAGTTCACGTATTGTGAATGGTCGTGGTATTGCCACAGAATAGACATATACGTAGATGGGAAATGGCATGGCAAATCCTTCGATGTAGGCATATATCCCCTGCCGGTTGAGCTGACAACTGGCAAGTAAGTTACCAGGCTCTGTCTGGCAAACCGCTTTGAGACTATTGACGCCATTTTGCTGGCGTGTGCGGCTGCAGTTTGTTGTATAATAGGCTGTTGCGAAAGTACAAAATGAGTGAAAGTTGCACAGAGGCGCAACGCATCGCATTCTTGCGCACTCAGTTACATAATATTTCGCATAACAACTATTTCGCAATAAAACCAACATAACTATTTCCTCCCTATCTTTATTCGAAATAAATATAAATGAAATATTATAATCTAAATATACATAGTATAAACAAAAGTTCAATTTAACCAAAAATATGGTACTTTTATGTTGACAGAAGTATAAAACGAGTCATACATAGGGTGATTTTTCAAAGGCATTTTCCAAAAAGTGGGAACAAACCGTGAATATACTATATCTGCTGTAACGCAGTGTGAAGTTCGCCTGTAACTCTATTGTAAATTAGCATAACAGACGGGCAGGATAAACATCTATGCATTTGTTTTACGGTGTAATTAAGGGAAATTGCAGAGCTTTCATGCCATCTGTATCCTTGTATATAGACCTGCGAACACAGATTTTTTGTTGCCATCGAACCACATCTACGTAAGAAGAAAAGTCTTGCGCCTTGTATATAAATTGTATAGACCACCAGTCACAAAAAAAATGAACTTTTTAATGCGTGTCAATGGAGTGCTCAAGATTTCATTGGTAGCGACCTGAAAAATTCGCGAGTTCAATGACCTGTTGGCTATACTCCATTGTCGTATGTAAAATAGTGCAAATATCACTGTTCATTGGTTACTTATTGTATTAGCGGAAGACGGTGATTCGGTCTGCATTTTATTGTGTGTTTGTTATTGGCTCAGAGTTGTCCAGGAGGTGTAAACTAACGGGTGGGCCAATAGAATAAGCAATACAAACGTATGAGATTTTGAATTCTAGCTTGTCCCGAAATGAAACAGAGAATTTTTCAGGTCTCTATTCATTGGTCACTGCTTATTGCGTTCGTCGTGTATTTTGTTAAATTTTGCACATGAGGTATACTGATGAAAGTTTATTAATTACCCGCAGTGTTCGAAGGCTTATGGCCAACGTATTCGCATCTACCTATGACAACAGCGGACAGAAGAAATAGTGTTATCAGTAGAGATGATGGAATATCACGAGAACTTTTTGAGCCAACATATATTCTAATTCTTTCATGATTGGATGGACAAGGAATTGCCTTGGCTGAGTTTGTTTGCAGACCAATCACCAACGTTCTGCCTTATAGTATCAGAATCCTCATTGGTCCAGTGAAATGGAGTAGTAGCTTCATACATGCATGACAGCCAATAAGGAAAGAAAACTGTCGGACATGTGTACAGTACGTTGAATCTTAGCAAACAGTCAACTTTTTCCGCGATAAACTATCATCTCAAGTTATCAGTTTATCAGTTCGTTCGCGTATTTTATATTCCAGCGTTTTTTTTAAACCTGTAATATTTTTTAGAAGTATTTTTTTCACCTTATGCTCCTTCCTTCACGGAAATCAGAATAAAATTCATTGCGTGTGCGTGGAGCGAGATAGCATAGATGAGTGTTTGTCCGTATAGCATAGGGGCAACTTATCGAAAGAGTTATATTATGTACTTACCATTGTACTGTTCTGTACGTATCAAAAATTTGACCCATTCTATTGTGGCATGTTCCCCAGAGTTGTAAGTAAATCTAAACTTAATCTGAAATATACTTTTCTTTTTGTTATTTTAAACAACGATGCCCAGAACAATTCGTATTGTTTTCTCGGTGTTTAATGCTAAGAACTTTTACACAATCAAGATTGTCTTGAACTTATTTGATAAACAATAAACTACAATATTAAGTTTGAAAAAAATTATATCTTTAAAACTAAGTTAACCGACTTGTAAATCAGTTGTTCCAAGCAGGTTTTCCAACGTTTAGAATTCTGTAAGTTTTCTTAGCGAAACACCTCAATCGAACAATTCTATAATATTCCTTTGTAAATGGTAAATTTTAACTTCTTTATTTGTAGATTTATGAAATTCGGTTGGGCACAGAATACTTCACAAAACAGAGCTGAAACACCCACTTTTACCACACACACTAGCAAAATTGCGTCACTGTCCAGCAACATGTCGAAATGCCGTCGACAAATCAGCGCGTGGTAAATAACTTGCCAGCCAGCAGCATAGCCAATAGGTAATCTTGCGCCGAACACGATAGCCAATCAGACACGAGGCCCGTTCCATCGCCATGCCCAGCCAGCCAGCAAACGGATACGCCCACATCAAAGGGACCACCATGACATTTCATTGCTATACTCTATTCACAGTTACTTCCAACTTTTCTGAAGCCCTGCTTAGGTTCTACTTTAAGGCTATTCCTCCGCCTCATGCAAACAAAGTTTAACCGAGTCTATAAAATTACACCGAAGGGACAACACACTGCATTCGTGTGCACTCACTTAAATAATACTTTACTTAAGAACTATTTTTTACTAGTAAACATTACCAGAAATCACATTTTGTCATTGGTTTTATTCATATTAATTATAAATTACATAATATTATTTATGGATAAAATATAAGTAAAAGTAATTTAACCGAAAATAAGATACTTTAATATTTACTGAAGCATAAAATGATTGTGATATTGGACATATTTGGGAAACCACTAAACGTGCCATACAGGCCGTGATTTTTCAAAGGTGTGATTCAAAAAGTGTGAAGAAACCGTGAATAGATTATACATACTTAACTGTTATGCTAAGGAAGGCACTGACGCCTGCAAGATCTGCAAAAAGCAAAGCTTTTGTATAGGTTGGTTGCCTACATGTAGGCGCCGCCCAACGTATTTTTT
>NQII01000742.1:659401-684181 GCA_002778355.1 Clitarchus hookeri
TCTCTCTCTCTCTCTCTCTCTCTCTCTCTCTCTCTCTCTCTCTCTCTCCCTCCCCTCTGACAGTGAAAGCCTGCATATCATGACGCCGGTTTATAAACCTTACATTTTAGTTCTCTTTCCTTCTACAGCCATCATGAGTGGAATCGGGTGATTTAAAACTTTTCTGTAAAAAAACCTTTAACGTTTTATTCTGAGTATACTCGTTCACGTCTAGTATGTTGCATTATAGGATAAATCATGGTCGGTGCTGCACAGGTTCAGGTGGTAGCGCTAACGCGGACAGCGCTTTTTCCCTGAGTTATGCTATTGGTTATTGCTGACACATCAACTATTTTATAATTGGTGGTTTCTTGCACCGTGGATCTACTGAAACTTTTTTCCATTGTCGCTATAGTGCCAGCTGTTATAAGGAATTTATAAGTACTTCTCACACCATACGTTTCCTCTTTTGCAACACCTCAACTGAAAAAGTAACTTATACCTTAAGAGGTTTAAATTGGCCCTTTCAATACCCGTGCCTCCGACTGAGAACATATGTTGCACGTGAAGGATATATATAGTTGGCACTGTACAAAAAAAACTGTGACATTTTTTTTAAGGATTTAATTTGTGAAAAATCTAGTTCCTTAAAGTTTCTGCCTCTTTTGTTATTGCAAACATCAACGAACACGCAGTATAGTACGTTGTTCCCTTGTTGCAGGAAGCTCGCTCAACACAAGTAAAGTGGCCATCAAAAATGTTAACTATTGCAACTCATGAGCCAGTGAATACTATTATGCGACTCCCTAGTAAAATGTCTGTAAAATCAGCGTTCAGTAAATAAAGTATTCTGAAAATACAACGTTTTTCTAGGAAATATAAAAAAAACCTGCAGTCGCCACTTTTTACTTATATCCTATTAATACGGACTGGAAAATTTCGCGGATGCATTACAGGACAAGCTAGACTGCAAGCACACGTACATTTCTGTTATGTTTTTGATTGGACCACAGTTTATTAGACACGCCTAGGTGAACTGCGAAACCAATAACAGACATGCAAGGAAACAAGCAACTGATTCCACGCCACCTGGTCTGAGGTACAACTGGCTTCACACTCGGCCAGCAACCAATGAACAGAGAGCTGATGCTTGAAAATATATCGGACCATAGAGCGTAAACTACAGGTAGTGTAAAACGCGAAATTTTCCTGTCCCTGCCTATTAAATATTTCCTTGGGCGGCTCTTAACAGCGAGGTCTTGAGAGCCGACGAGGGTGAGGTGAGGTGAGTATGGAGCGGCACCAGAATGCAAAGACGGGAGAAACAGGAGAGCCCCGAGAAGACCCGACGAACAGCGGTTTGTCCGGCACGACTCCCACGGGGGCGAACCCAGCTGGAATCGAACCCGGTTCGGTTTTGGTAGGATGCGAGTAGTCTAACCACTATACCCCCGTGGCCCATTCCGAATTACAATTTTTAGGGCTTTCTTGAGCAGTTTTCATAAAGGAAAATAGAAATATGGCGTTTTTGCGATTTTTAGGAATTTTGCCCATTTTTTGGCGCGCTCTAGAGCCGGAACGGTTGGTCGTAGGAACAAATATTATGGACAAAAAATGTAGGCAATTTTCTCTACTTTAATTTTGTGTAAAATAGTATTTTCGAAAAAAAAAAAAAAAAACATATTTCTCAATGTATAGGCAGAAAACGAAAACAAGTGCCAAATTTTCGAGGTTTTTTGCAAAAAAAAAAAACTATGTTCCGGGCAAATATTCTGTCAGAAAACCTCAGATTCGTGTTCAGCAACCCAAAATACATAAGGAATGACAACGAATACGACTATACCTAAACTTTCCGCTAAGGGCCCTTTTTTTTTCCTAATTTACTTAGCCCATTAAGAACAGCTCACATCTCTTCTCTCACTTAAGGGAAGCGTGGAGGGTTTATATCGCGTGCAATGATATGCTACTGTTACAGAACTGAATTACTAGGAATTCAGTTACCCGGGAATGCACATTTTTGTCTTGGAAGGACCCTTCACAGTGCTTCCTTATCCCCAGACGTGACCTTGAGGTTCTTAAAATGGTTTACTAGAAAATTCCTTTCAACAAAACTTAATATTATCTCTATTTTGTTCCGTCGGTTTTTTTTCCCCCTTATCTTTTCCACTTATCTCGTTCGGTCACGCTTTAATTTGTAAGCTGAAGTGCAACACTTCAGTAGGAAGTAGGAAAATTGAAAAACAATGATTAATCACTAACTTCAGCAAGGAAAATTAAAAGCAAGCAATAACACGTACGGTTTGATCAGACAAGGTGAAATGAAGGAATGAGACATGGCGAGTCATAAGAAAACATAACAGATTGGTTATGACATGTGGGCAAGTTCATACAAGCCTTTCATTAAACACTTTAACTTCAATATTACTCATCAAAATTACTGCTAAATTTTATCTCTTACAACCTAACCTCTTGTTATTTGTGATATAGATGTATGTGGTGTTACGCATTACGTAGGCTTAATCGTAATAAATTTGTAATATTTTGATGTGCATTGTATTTTTGTCTTGTGTACTTTTTTTCAACCAGTGGATAACGTGTTGCGTTTTTAAAAACGTTACGATAAGTCATTCATAAACGAGATGTGTGGTAACTTTCACGAATAATATTACCCGTCGGGAAGACACTCAATGACATTGGGTACTGATTCCTCGTTATGTACAGTACTGGACATAAATATCCATCATGTACAACACGAGTGTAGACACGGTCACTGAACGGGGTAAGAAGGAAAAAAAATTCACATCTCATCAACTGTAGTTCTTCGACTTGTGCCCGATTCCTGTGTGTTATTTTTTTTTCCCCAATCCTGTAAACCACCTTATTCTTGTTCCTTGCCAAACCTTACTCTAGGTGCGCAGATTTACGTCACTCCTGCCAATATAGAAACCGAAATAATTTATGGGCTGAGATACGTTATCTAACCGATAATTGAGTCATTAACAAACATTGACGTGTTGATAGGGAGGCTATTATCTCTCGACGGGTTAACGATCGGTGTTGGGTGTAATCACACATGTGTACGCGAAAATAACTATGGTGTAAATCGTACACGCAAATATAAATCATTATTGCAAACGTCATGAAAGTATGTCAGTATTCAAATGTTTTATTGTCTTATTTTATCGGAGCTTGAACATGAGCTCTCTATTTATTTGCGACTCAGTTTTGTGCGATGTTACGGGTATTAAGGCCCGGCTTCGGCTCTTTTGCGCAAATTCTCCGTTTTCGCGTCGTAATTTCGGATTCATAGCAATTGTTGACGGTGTAATATTACAGGAAATTTACATTTTCCTATATGTTTAATATTTTGTGCTGAATTTTAAATGTGTTTCATCTGCTAGTTGTAAAAAGTTCAGAACTTATTTATATTTTATCAATAAGTTCTTGCCTTTTTGCAAGCAGGAAATAACACACAGTGCAAATTAAATTGTATAATAGAACATTTCGAATAATACCTCTGAAACTGAAATTACGACACGAAAGCAAAGACTTTCTGCACAGTAGATGATGCCGAGCCTTAAACTGTACGCTTATTATTCCACTCAACCATGAGTGTTATGGATTATGAAGTAGAATAATTCCTGTGTAATTTACTAGAAATGCAATACTCTAAGAAATTATTTGCAAATGTACTACATCAGTGTATATATGTATAGTGATAAAGCGTACATTGTAAATTTATTTCCCATACATCTATGGCAGAGTTCCTACATTTTCTAGGGAAGTTCCCAACTTTGAACAGTAGTGATACTAAACGTTCCTACATTTTCAGTTAGATGTGTGGTAATATTTACATACAATGTTTAAGTTAAAATCTTTCAAAGGAGTTTAGTAAGTAAACCAGAAATTTTTTTACAGTGAAGCCAAGAGCAATAATGTGCTCGTGAAATACAATATTTAATCAAATCTAATATGATAATCAGTTATTCAATTTTAGTTGCACACGGAAAAACTTAGCATGAGAATTTAGGTGCCATGATTAGAGACCTGAAAAATTCGCGAGTTCAGCGACCTGCAGGCTGAACTCTACAGTCTTATGTACAAATATACCGATGTCAACTGCACATTGGATGTCTGCTGTCACAGTGGAAGGCGACGATTGGGCCAGCGTTCTCCAGGAGGTGTCAAACATAGTGTGGTCCAATGTATGAAGTTATATAAACACACGTGTTTTGAATTCTAGCTTGTCCCAAAATGAATCAGCGAATTTTTCAGGTCTCTAGCCATGATACATGTCCCATGTTGGTGCGTGGTACAAAACAGGCTCCCTCTTTTCTCTGTGTTTAACAGTAGGCAACGCTGCCTCCAGTTAAGACAGATTTTCTACTAATATTTACTGAATCACTGTTAATTATATTGCTCCAAGAATCGACTAAAAATGAGGTAGACCGATTCTTGGTCTTTTGCGCGTGTACAATATATTCATCTACCAGACACCAATACAACTGCCAAAGACACATGGTCAACAGTGAAAAGTGTGTTCGTTTATATCTATAAAAAAACGCATTTTTTGTAGTAATGAAACACTTTTACCAATTTGCGTTAAATATATTTGCGTTACAAATTTGTAAGGAGTATATATAGGGCCAGTGACTTTTCGCGTAAAAATCGGAGCACACAGTAGACTTCAATACTATATACACACCTCAGCTGTTGTTATACCTCCATTGGCTGCTGGTGCCGTGTCCGTCTTTGACCAAGCCTTTAGCCAAGCCTTTGGCCAAGTCTTTAGCCAATCAAAGAAGCAGGACGACCCTACAGTGCTTTGGACTGTATCTTGTCTCGAAATCTTTTCGCGAAATATCACTGCCCTTAAGTATACAGGATGTTCGTGGTGTAAACTGCGCACTTTTGAAAGCCCTGCTGTAGATCCACACGTGTGCGGATTGTATATCCTTCCGAAATACGTAAATTTAACATTGCAATGTGTCCGATCACTTTATTCATGCGTCGGTCAAGCGAAACTGTGTACTTATCATAAAAATAAATATTTTGCCACTTCGCTAATTCTTACACGCATATGCATTAAGAAAAACTGGAAGCAAAAGAAATAATTTCAGTATTCACAGATGTTTCTCTAACATTTTTAATTCAACGTTAAGGCATGAATCTAATTTATCTACGTCGTTACCAACTTAACTCGGCACACGGCAGTTAGTGCGCAAGTTAAAACAAATGCAGGTTGGGGCAGTGTCATTTCCAAAGGTTGATTTCAAAATTGCTTAGTTCCCCGTGAACAACGCATACGAACATATCAAAGTTCTTGTTTACATAACCAGTGTCCTAACCGCAAGTGCTATCCACGTCGTTTATGATAGTCGTATTGGTATAAAAGCAGTCCAGAGTTGGAACACCGAGACTGGTATTGNTTTACCAGTTTTCTATGAAAAGTGTTTTTTTTTTTTTTTAACATTTAATGCGATAGTCTGTGAACCGTCGAGGTGATTACTGCGCATGCGTCAGTGGGCGGCCCTCATTACCGCGCGTGTTTGTTTACACCCGTCACTTCTCAACACAGTAACCTAACCTAACAAGACCTCCAGAGCTTACATAACACAGTAGGTGAATATGTTTTTTTTTTAAGTTTAAACTAAACTTAAATATAAGCGTAAAGAGAGGTTTTGCAGATTAAAGTAACATTTAAAGTATCACCGCTGAAAGTCCCATAGATGCACGCAGAACTGCGAGAACACTGCACACCTGTTCAGAACCCTGCACGTAACGGTGATGGCGCTCTTGTAGCGCGTGCCAGTGTAACCCTTATAGCTAGAGCCAGTGACTTTTCGCGTAAAAATAGGAGCACACAGTAGACTTCAATACTATGTACACGCCTCAGCTGTTGTTACACCTCCATTGGCTGCTGGTGCCGTGTCCATCTTTGACCTAGCCACTCAGGACTAAGTAACTCCGACACTGAACCTAAGTGATTCGTACGGAAACGGTTAACACGGGCCAGAACATTTTGTAGCCAATCAAAGAAGCTGGACGACCCTACAGTGCTTTGGACTGTATCTTGTCTCGAAATATTTTCGCAAAATATCACTGCCCCTACTTATAGCTCCCGCGCTTCTCGGGCAAAAAAAAACTAATAAAAATGCAAGCAGGCGGGAGCCTAAGTAGTTTAGTGAAATAAACCTGTATTTCAAACACTTTGCGACGCAGTTCGAGAGCCAGGTATGGGGGCTCCTTAAGGAAGTGTAGCCATCGTGAACCCGGCGAAACCATTCTGAGACGAGCCGTCATGAGATCTGCCATGAGCCCTGGCACTGTCGTTTCTTTCCTGACCCTGAGCCGTACCGCCTTTTATGTAATAGCTTTAATAGATGGCTGACTGGATCGCGTGAGCAATTTTTATTTTCCTTGACCCATTTTTTTTTCTTTGCTTTTTTCTGAACCCACTCGTTACTACATTGATGCCACGAACGAGCTGCAACAAAAACAAAAATAAAATGAAGTCGCCCGATTCTCTCAGAGGCATTTCTGAAATAAATAGGCAATCTCGGTGTTTATTCGTTACAAGGAAATTTTTATCGACGCTAAAAGTACGTTCACTTCAGCCATTTCTCATGAAATAAAGTCGCAGATCCTCAGTTATGAAATTATTGTTATGGACGGCTGGTTTTGGCGAAATTATTTTCACGCGGGCTGTATTTAAATATCCAACTTGTACGCCTACAGTTTTCCTTTGTTTACTGGCTGCGTCTTCGTCAGCAGATAGTGTGGTGTTTGTCTGGGCCAATCAGAATTAAGTTACTCCGCCTCTGAAAGTCTGTGATTCGCAGGCACGTAAGACAAACAGACATTTAAACAAGCCAATCGCGAAACTGAGTCTGTTTTTAAGTGTTTTGAAATACAATTCTACAGAAACTATTTTTCGCTATAGTTGGGTGTCCCTACTGACCAATAAGAGGAACTACACCGTAAAAAAAGTTTGCACTTTTACTAGCAATTCTTCGGAAACTGGTTGCCAAAGATTTTTTGCAACTGAACAGCTTAAATATATTGTATATATGCAACAAATTATATTATAATGCGTAAAAAACCGTTTATGTAGCTCAACGTTTATAGCAAACTTGAAGTCTTCAACACTTGCTTGTGAATATTCAATATTAGTTTTACACGTTACACACTACGGTTTTGTGAGATTTAATTTAATTAATTTTTAGTGATGCAAAAATATTTTTGGCAAATATTTTTATTAGAACTTTTTGTGCAAATTCAGAAAAAAAAAATTTTTTCAGTGTAGGAAACGGTTACTTGAAAAGTATTTCGTTGATCGTCGAAAGTTGTCACAGAAACATATGCTTGCAAGTGTTTGAACACGACAACTCCCGTGCTCGAACCCGTTGTGCAGACCACGGCATTACGACAATCCTGCATTTGAAACCTTTTTCGATCACATCTAAATATACCGTTTTAGGCAGTGATGTTTTGCTCGGAACTGTACCACTGCCGGCTGAACGTGTTTGCCTCAGTATACAGAGAATTCGTAATCCCCATGACGTGGCATAGAGCGACAGTCTGGAAGCTATGCTAAGCTACGTACAACCCAGGCCCATAAGAAATCGACTTTCTTCATCAGCACTGCACATTTACCGCAAAATATTTAGAAACTGTGTAGGTTTAAAACATCATTATAGCCTGACCGTGGTTAACTGAGAACTTTTGGAAGGCCTCCTCAGACTGAAGTAGACATCTTGTGTTATAATTTCGCTAGAAAGGACCATTTTGTTATGGGAGTAAATAATATGCATAAATTTTTCGAAAACAGGAAGGTCTAGCGTAAAAAAACAAGGCATTATTTTTTGTTAATTTTTAATATGCTTATTTATTATACACCACAAATATTTGACTGCCACTTCCCATAGAAAATTCCAAGCAGCAAAGGGGTTGCAACCCCATTATTTCCATTATTTAACGCCATGACAAAGGGAGTATTTTTTCCAGGTGTTTATCGTCGTTTTATGGCATACTATCCATACGCTTTGATTTCTAAGTAAATTATTTCCCGTGTTATTATCAATAAGACAATCTACTATATTCACTTAAAAGGGCGTGTACCATCCATAATAAGTGTGTTAGGCTCAATATCATGTCAATAAAGATACCCCATATTTTGTGAGAAATCACTTGCCCGAGTTTGCCAGTTAATTTGAAAACATTCTGTATGGCGTTTAATATAGTCTATTTGCGATTTCTTTACAGTTTTAAAAATTTATGATATTTTATTTACAGTTAATATGAATACTAACAGAGACAAAATAAGCGTTTTGGCAATTATTACTTATGAAAAGTTCTTATGCAAAATAATATTACACTGAGTGCGCACGAATGCGGTGCGTTGCACCTTTGATGTAATTTTTTAGACTCAGTTAAGCTTTGTTCGCACGAGGCGTAGGAATATCCTGGAATTATAACTTTAGCAAGGCTTCATAATAGTTGGAACTAACCGTGGGTGGACTGGCGTCTCATGCCAAATTACACCTATCCATGTTCTTCGACTGAGGATTTTCTACCTGCCAAAAATCCACCAAGCGGGAAAAGAAAACAACGAGAACAAATCTGCTCTCTGGCGGCTTGCGGATGTTTCGCCCAGCTGGTTTAATATTAATAAAGACTTCGTTGAGGGGCGTCATTCTTACTCTTGACCTTCAGAGTTCGTTCCAAGCACCTGGTTTCGTGACACGGCTCCTGCGTGCGGACTCGTGATCACGGCGGTGACCTGGATCGCGGCGTGATAAATATACGACGGTGAAACAGCCCGAGACGCGGCATTTTCAAGAAAAAATAACCAACACTGCGCTTGGAAAATGCTCTTGGATCCTATTAGTCGGCAGGTGGTTAATTAAATACGTCTGAGCGCTTCCTTCCTTCCTTCTTTCTGGTCAATGTGAGTCCTTCCACGACAAAGACACAGACAACCTTAGCCACTCGGTCACGCATTTATTGGCAAGCTGTAGTGTTGCAATCGCGAATATTTCTATGTGCGCGGTACTTGTGTCTAGAGTGCATTTTGCAACACAACCGATGAACAACGTGTCGTCTGCTTGAAGGTGTTGTAATCCGCCATTCATAAACGAGAGGTGTGGTAACTTTCACAAATAAAACTACCCGTCAGGAAGACTCTCGATGTCATTAGGTACTGATTCCTCGTTATGTACAGCACTGGCTATAAATGTCATTAATGTGAAACGTGTCTACGATCGGGACACGGTGACCGAACGTGTTTAACTCTTTCATTCTCACATTATTGTAGGATTTCTGGTGTTGCAAATACTAACGTGTTTTATGTGTGCTTTACTTCATATGAAAAGCAATACGTTCCGTTGTCACAGCCAATAAGATGTGGGCGTTGTGTTCGGTGATCCGTGACATGAACCAGTCGTGACGTAGAGAAGTAGCATGGTTTATGTCCACAGGGAAGATCCCGCGATGGCATCTGTGTGTGTATTGGCTAGGAGAAGTACCAGTTCCTGCTTCGAATTGATGATACTTCGTTTATAGTCTTCGGCGAATCCCAGCAACATCATCAGAGGAATGCAGACCTCGAATTTCCCTTCGGGGTATATAGGAACACTGTAGTCATATTCTATCCCCCAGCCAGCCATCTTGGCTGCAGACATCTCGTTCGGCATGAGCGAGAGGTAATTTTTGATCGTGGTCGTTATGCCAACATCTCTGGTCTGGTCTGGTCTACCTCGACACCATTCAGCAAATACGTGATGCGATCGATGAGGTGTATAACACCATTGCTCGTTATTTTCGTCTATGCTGAGTTGGATCCATCTTCTTTCGTCAGTGTCCCCCTGAATCACCAAATATCAGTTTATTTGTATAACATTAACAGGCAAGATGTCAATGGGTCGTGACGATTCGTGCATTTTAACCAGCTTCGTATGGCTCGAATCCCAGCATAATTCTGATGGAATCCGGTTTCGTAAAGTCGACATCTTCGCTGCATATGATGTCATTCTTCAAGAATATTGTAATTTCCACTTAGTTCTAATTATATGTAGGGAGACAGCAAATCTTCAATGTCCCTTGCAATGCCTTCTAATTCGTAGGAGACAACGGGCAATGTTAGTTACCTCGCGGGAGACATTAGCGCTTTTCACGAGATACATCTTGCAGTTTTTTTCATCGATGTTCAGTATCGCATTGTAAGTTTGAAAATCGACCAAACCTAGGCACCATTCCCCCTCCAGGTCGAGTCTATGGAAGTGTACAGCATGCAGCTCGGAGCTATGGCCATCAAGGTAAGCGTTATCGACATGGCCGATGGTTTCCGATCTATGTATAGCTATTTTATTCAATTACTTGTTCGAACGAACAAGGAAGCGAAGACACTAATGTCCACAGTGCCATGTGTTCGACATATGCTCCATCTCGTAGTTGTAAGTGAGTTTGCAATTTTTCAGGTGCAGTCGCAGCTCGGATGGAAGACAAAAATTACCGAAACTGTCGTGTTAGTCTGCACATATGACACGTTTTACATACGTTACACAGTGCATACCGGGCCCAGCTATCACATACAGGTTGATTACAGCACATTTGCCATGTTCGGGTTTAGGGGTCAAAGCATCTCGCATGAACACTCCGCGAAAATGGGGCATCTTCAATTTGCATGCAAACAATTCCAAACTCTCGTTAGTGAACAGCCGTTTCGGTTAGACATTGCATTATCGCCCCTTCCTACTGCGTCGCTTTTACACACCTCCGCATCCCACTGGGTATGGCCTCAGTTAGAGGCCTTGGCCATTTTTTTTTACCCATGGTGATAGCTTCCATATTTGCATTGTGCCTTTGCGCCTCGGACAACTGCTTCCGTTCGCTCGATGCTGTGTTGGCAGCTCGGAAATATCGCTCGTGGCTCCGATTAGGCCCACGAGGGCTCCGAGTGCAGGCAAAAGTACTGGGAAAAAACCGCCAATAGATGTTTTCTTGGTCTTGCATGTTTTTTTTCCCCCCTTTTTCGCCACTTTTGATTTCACTTGCGCCTTCCGATTGCTCTTTGCACCCATGCCCATCTTCACTTTAGCCTTCATTATTTTGGAAACACCTCACACTGCTATTTTTTTCTCCGAGCCCGGTATCCCGCGATGTTATTATCTCGTCAGCCTTCTGTGCGAGTATCTTGTCTGCCTGGCTTGTAGATCCTTGTTCAGGGAGTAATCGATGTCGTGTTGCTTGCATGCCTCGTCCAGTGCATTGATACCCATATCACCACATGCCAGCATTTTAGCTAGCTTGGTTTCCTGGCATGCAGGAATGTGTAGCTCGAATGGTAGATTGTTGATCAGCGTATCGACGATCCCGCTTGCAGATATGGCCTTACCTCTTCGAGATATCATGGTGAACAGACCTAAAAACTTTTAAATATGCTATTTTTATACATTTTTGTTTCAGTATCATTCTAGACTTGGAACAGTATGGATGCAACACATATTCGATATGTAATTTCAGTGCAAACTCTGCAAGAGGTAGTTTACTCAGAGTAATAACTTGAAGAGACATCATATTACCAAGAAAATGTTCTTCATGTCATCAAGAGGTTTGTTTATGCTACCTCCTCATCCTACTCCTCCTCCTGCTCCTCCTACTCCTCCTCCTGCTCCTCCTACTCCTTCTCCTACTCCTCCTCATCCAATGTATGATATAAAACAAGAAGAAGAAAACAGTTTTCAGATCGTCAAGCAAGATGTTACTCTACCCATATGCATTCATGCTGAAGATGAAGCCATCTCCCACGAATCATGACATGAAAGCCTATTTCCGAATACAGTGTGCTGCATCATCACAGGACAATCAAATTGTGGGAAAAAATGTGTCCTGCTCAGCCTGCTGGAAGAAGAGAATGGACTTAGGTTCGAGAACGTGAACCTGTACTCCAAATCGCTCCAGCAACCAAAATGCCAGCGACTGGCCCGAGTACTGCAAGCCTTATATGGTGTGAAATACTTTCCATGAAGCACTAACAAAGCCGTCGTTCCACCGAGCGAAGTATTGACAAACACCATATTTATTTTCGATAATGTGGCATGTGAGAATAAAACATTCATCCAAGAATACTTTAGCATTGCACGGCATTCGAACATGGACTGTGTGTGCCTCGGCCAGACTTATTCGCGCATGCCCAAACAACTGCTTCGCAATAACGATAATGTATTGGTGCTGTTTCGCATGGGCGATATGAATTTGTGCCATGTGTACGGCGACCATGTCTATACGGACATGATATTATCGGATTTCAAGAGCCTGAGTTCTGTGTACTGGAAAGACCAGTATGGATTTTTGGTGATCGTAAAAGACTGGCCTTTTATATAATGGCAAGTACCAACGTGGATTCGATCAGTTCATCGTCGACCATCGATAATGAGTTACAGCACATCGAAATTCGGGCAGAGTGCCCTCAAGCTGCGGCTTCACAAAGACGAAGATGGAGGTTGTAGCATAACAAGATAAGATTGAACTTGCGATGCTGGTAGAAGAATAATTTTAAATGTTAGCGAACCCAAACGATCCGCATATGCTGCTAAACATTCCGAATGGCTTCATCTCCGAATTATGCCATGTGTTGACTCTTCAGAGCAAATTCGTTTGCACTTACTTTTCTGAGTTCGGGGCGAAGATGGATCGTGTGAAGACCGAGATCGTTCGCGATTTGATATTATCGATTTACATGATTGTGTAAGTACTCATCCCAATTAGCTCATAAGTTTTGAAAACACACTTTCACAGGTATAAAATTAATTTGATAATTTAATAAGTGTCCTTAATTGAGGCCTAATAATCGCGGACGACTGCCGTAATCTATAATTTTGTCGTCGTGATCCTAAATAACCAATCGAAATCTTCTGCTGACATAAGACAATTTAAATACACAAACATAAACCCACATCAGCCAAGAATGACCACCATATTTGTTGTAATGTTCTGATTAGTTCAGTAATCGGAACGTATTCTTGCGTTTAAGATGACCATTGGTTAGAGGCAAATTAAACGTTTGTTATTCTTAACCATATATTCATAAACAGAAAACGTATTTAACCAAAACTTAAATTTTAACCATACCGTAATCGAAACAAAACCAGGCATTGTGAAACCGGCCCCAAATCTGCATTAGGCCATGCAATATCATATTATTTAAATGGAACAGAAATTTATTTTCGAAATAACGGTCATATAAAAAATGTATATAATTGTTAATACCCAATAAACAATTTGACCGATTTCAAATAATCTCTGTATTCAGACAATATCTATTAGAAGCATCATATTACTATTCAGACCTTTTTTTAGACATTTTTGTACGATAGCTTCAAACGAGAAAATAAAGCTTTTTTTGCTATATCTCAAGAACTATTCAACCGATTTCCACCAAATTCATCACACAAGTAGCGCTACAGTAGGTCATGTTGCCTCGCGTGATTTAAGTGGCTCAGGCACTTGTTTTCAAAATGATGGCCCTGTAAATTTTACGGGTTAGTAGAACATATCTAGCGACAAATTTTATTGATTATAACCTAAGTTGATGCTTCTAATCACATCTCCGTAATGCAGTTGGTTGCACGCCAGCTTACGGTACGAGGTTTCTGGGTTTGAGTCCCGGTAAAGGTACCTGTGTATTTGTTATTTTCTCGCTAGTGTTGCATATGTTTCTGGTTTCATCTCTTATGAACGAAATGTCAAGGCATCGTAATATCTAAGCTTTGAAGAACGTCATCAAAAGTAGTCTCATTAGTTATATCGGTCAGTGCAACGTATCGTACNTCGTAATATCTAAGCTTTGAAGAACGTCATCAAAAGTAGTCTCATTAGTTATATCGGTCAGTGCAACGTATCGTAGAGCGGAAACTACGACCAGAGGTGTTAATGTGAATACCTTTATAATGCGCAAGTTAAGCTGCAACTAAAACGCAGTAGCCATGTATTGTCCACTCACAGTTACTTCCAACAAGCCATGCTTAAGTTCTACTTCCAGGATATCCCTCCGCCTCATGCAAACAAGGCTTACTAAGTCTACAAGATTGCGCCAGAGGGACAACGCACCGCATTCTTACGCATTCAGTCACATTATAGTATACGTAAGAACTATTTCTTACTAGGTATTACCAACGCACCTTTATTCTTCCTTTTTNTTATACGTAAGAACTATTTCTTACTAGGTATTACCAACGCACCTTTATTCTTCCTTTTTTTATTCGCATTAATTATAAATGAAATATTAATATATAAAGAAAGAATATAATTAAAAGTTCAATGTAACCAAAAATAAGGTACTTTTCTATTGACAGGAGCATAAAATGCTTTTGATACATAACGTATCTAGGAAACAAGCAAACGCGTCATACATGGGGTGCTTTTTCAAATGTTTGTTACAAATAGCGTGAAGAAACAGCGAATAGACGTTGCGCTGGCGGTGTGTTCTCCNGGGTGCTTTTTCAAATGTTTGTTACAAATAGCGTGAAGAAACAGCGAATAGACGTTGCGCTGGCGGTGTGTTCTCCGTGTGTCGACCACCCTGCAGCCTTAAGAGGCGCACTAACAGCTTGCCTATTCAGCGCTTTTATCTCGCCGGCACTATGCCGTGGGAGTGAACCGACGGCCTGTTAGCATGATGACCCCAGCGCACCTTCCAGGCCCCTTAACGCGCCTCCCCGCCTAACGAGGTCGCCGCCTTTTCATAACTTATCAGATCTCGACCCTTCGACGCCGAACTTATCTCTTAGGGTTTTCAACAGCCTCACTCACGGAGTTGGTTGCACTTACCTTCCCATTTTGTGTCGAAGTCGCGTGTAAAGACGTGCAGAATCTTAGAGCTCTAGGCTAGACTTCTAGACTTCGCATTATTATGTACACTCGTGCAGATATCAACCGCTCATTGGTGGCCTTCTGTCACAGTGCGAGGCGATGATTGGGCCTGCGTTTTATTGCACGTTTATTACGGAAGTATTCTAAATAATAATACCGGAACGTTAAAATGTTTATTAAAAATATAATTTTATTATTTGATTCATAAAAACATTTAAATAAGTACAATCTGGTCAAATATTTTCTAGTGTTACAACATATTTGCTTTCTTCTGTATGAAAATATTAAACAGGGTGTATGTAATAAAAATTAGTAATAATATTTACGGATATTTGTGATAATATGTTTTATACTAATTGATTTGTTTTTTATTTATAACTTTCGCGGTTAAATTTAATTGACTATCTAAAATGTTTTTAACCATTATTACTAATTTCTATTACATAAAATTAAAGTAATTTTTGNTAAATTTAATTGACTATCTAAAATGTTTTTAACCATTATTACTAATTTCTATTACATAAAATTAAAGTAATTTTTGAAATAATTTTGCTTTATGAAAATTTTTGCGAAGTGTGCGTATCCAGAATAAAAAAAACGCATAAATATTCATTAAAATTAGACTCTTCGTATATATATTTTTTAAAATTTAAATAGTGTAGTTCTAACAAAATATTTTCAGTGTTATAAAGTAAATGCTTTCTTCTTTCTTATGCGACGTAACACCGTAACATATTATCCTGACTATACTCATTCAGGTCTGACATGTTGCAAAACAGGTTAGATCATGGTCGGCATAAATACTAACGTAATTTCCCCCCAGGCCATTGCCACTGGTGGCTGCTGTCACATCAACTGTTATATAATTGGTTTCTTATCACGCCATTTTCCACTGAAAATCTTTCCGTTGGTTCCAAAGTGTCAGTTGCAAGAAATTCGTACTTACTTCACGCCATGAATTTCTTATATTACAATACCTGGAGTGAAAAATTAATTTGTACGTTTAGGGATTAAATAGTACTTTACCCACAATGTTGGTAGTATTTGTATTACTTGTTAATGAACACTTTTACATCGGTTCTGACTTGCGCACATTGCAGACAAGCTAGACGTTAACTACCTATATCCACCACTGCATGGACGGCAGTTATACATGGGCTCTTCACGGTCAACTGAGCAATTTTGAAAGCACTGGTTACGATCTACGTGTATTAACATTGAGTATTCTTCCGCCATATGTAACATTAACATTATCACGGGCCTCAGCACTTTATTAATGCGTCGGTCAAGAGAAACGNGTATTCTTCCGCCATATGTAACATTAACATTATCACGGGCCTCAGCACTTTATTAATGCGTCGGTCAAGAGAAACGGCGAAATTATCAGAAAAGTAAATATTTCACAATACCAGAAAGCAGGAGAAATCATTTCAGTTTTCACAAATGTTTACCTAACAATTTAAATTTGACGTTAAAAGATGTAACTCATTTTGCTACGTCGTCACCAACTTCACTGGAGGAATGCCACTCAGTGCGCCCGTTGAAATGTATGCAGGTAGGGGAAGTGGCATTTTTCAAAGGTTGGTGTCAAAAGTTCTCTCTTTATCGTGAACAGCTTTTAGACCTCTGTATTCCCACTCACCGCAATTCACCGGACACACTTGCCNAAAGTTCTCTCTTTATCGTGAACAGCTTTTAGACCTCTGTATTCCCACTCACCGCAATTCACCGGACACACTTGCCAATACTATAACAACGATTATTACTGGCTAACTGTCGGCCAGTAGAACACCGGCTGTACAGTAACCCAAACAAAAGTTTTTTTTTTTGACGTAATGTTACATACAGTGCATTATGTTCATTTCAGTTATTTACAGTTTTCAGTGCGGCCAAGTANAAAGTTCTCTCTTTATCGTGAACAGCTTTTAGACCTCTGTATTCCCACTCACCGCAATTCACCGGACACACTTGCTAATACTATAACAACGAATATTACTGGCTAACTGTCGGCCAGTAGAACACCGGTTGTACAGTAACCCAAACAAAAGTNGCTAATACTATAACAACGAATATTACTGGCTAACTGTCGGCCAGTAGAACACCGGTTGTACAGTAACCCAAACAAAAGTTTTTTTTTGACGTAATGTTACATACAGTGCATTATGTTCATTTCAGTTATTTACAGTTTTCAGTGCGGCCAAGTAAGAATATGTTGCAGTGGACTTCATGAAAACTGCTGACGACTTTAATATAACGACACAAATGTCTTCATAGAAAGCGGATGTTGCAATATTTCAGAAAATTTCGTATAAGTCTATCGAATTCGGGAGACATAATATAACTTCGGCACAATCGAATTGTTACAACTGTTTAAAAGCCAAACTTTTTTTTCTAAATTTTGAGTATGTTATGATTCCATAATATAACATAGATGAAAAATTTATAAGAATACCCAATTACTTGCAAAATAACATTGATCATGTTTTTTCAGCGTAACTCGTACAATTTTCAAAAACTTATTTCAACACAAAGTTTAGTTTTAGCTGAAATGTTACTTAAAGATACAAGAGTGTCACGTTGCAATTTGTTTTAAATAGGATTAATGATTAACTTCTTACTTTTAATTTGAATTTTATGTCAGAAATTAAAATTGAAAAAATTACGAATCCCTTAACAAATTTTCAAGAAAATATATCCGTGACATTCTGATGACATGGAAAATTATTTTGAGAGTTAACTGGCGCATTAATTTTGTTTGCTTTGTTGGTTACTTCCAACTTTTTTGAAGCCATGCTAACATTCTGCTTTCAGGTTATTCCTCCGCCTCGTGAAAACAAAGTTAAACAAAGTCTAGAAAATTACGCCAAACGGACAACGTACTGCATTCGTGCGCACTCAGTTTAATATTATTTTGCATGAGAACTATTTCATGCTGGATATTACAAACTGACGCCTATTTTATCTCTGTGTTTATTTGTATCAATTTTTTGTTAAAATATCATTATTTAATAATAAAACTTACTTAAAATTTCAATTTAACATAAAATGAAATAATGTTTAGTTAACACGGGTATAATACGCGTATGGTATATGCAGAGACCTGAAAAATCACGGATACATTTCGGGACAAGCAGGCATTTAAGGACTTGTACGTTGATATTACGTTTGAAATTGGTCCAGCGTTATTTGACACTTGCTGTAGAACCTCAAAACCCATAATAAACACGTAACAAAACGCAGACCCAACCGTTTCCTTTCAATGTGGCAGCCAGGAACCAATCAAGAATTGATATATATCCCTGATAGTTAATATCACTGTTAGAAAATATGTCAGTAAAATTACGGAAAGTACAGGTTACAAATTGTCCAGGCATCTTCCTCAAATTACGGACTCTTCGTTTTTTCAATAACGTTCTCTCCGTAAATTTCACATAAATCTCCGTGAATTCACAGAACGTGTCCATAAACTTGCAAGATTGTTTTTGTTAATCTGATCTTTATAAAAAGAGGTAACAAAAAAGTTTCACTTTTCGTCACCTGGGTGTTTCACTGTGTAAAAAATTACTATGAAAAGTTTAAAAAATTTTGTCCGGTAGCAAAATTTGAACACGAAAAAAAAAAATTAACAGTCCAACTCATCCACTCACCTACAACGATTTTATAATAACTATTCACGTTTTAGAGAACGTAGTGCGCAAACTTTACTAATATCAGCTAATGATATGCATTTCTGTATTGATTATTCTCCACGTTTCTTTCGCGGGTTTGTTATTTATATCAGGTTTGCAAAATGGGGTAAGAAAAAGAATTTTTTTTCGTAATGTATTCCACCGTGTATACCAGAGAAAATAAACAAAGTTTATATATTGGTCCTGTAGTGGGATTTTGACACAAATCGAAAAATTAACACTCAATAACTCGAACCATTCACCTACCACACTTTACACGACGTGCTGTATTCCGTAAATATGTATTTTACACGAAAGTGACGAACGCGCCTCTTTTAGTTCCAAGTCGTGTTAGAGCGCTATCTATTTGGTTTTATTTTCGGTTTATAAAACGATGTTACGAAAAAATTAGTTTTATTTTCGTTGTGAGCATATTTCACTGTGTATACAGAAGGCTTTGTCCTGTAGCGGAATCTGGACAAGTATCACACAATTGGCACTCCATGAGTGGTTCGCCACTCACCTGCTACTATTTTACACGAAGTAGTATTGTGAAGATGGGGTTTTATACGCTTCAGATATAATCTGCATTGTTCATGTCTTAAAATCAAAGCCATAAGAATACGAAGAGTTTCCGTATTTTATATTTACGGAGCTCATTTCCGTTACTATTCATTACGGAGTGCTTTTCCTTAAATTAACTCTACATCTCCGTAAAAGTTTCCTCAAGTCTACAGAAATTTCTAACAATGTGGGACTATGAATTTTAACCTGCAGGTCATTTAACTCGCAAATTTTTCATGTTTCTATATGTATGTAATATTTGGGAAACAACCATAAAATTCCGTACAGGGTGTGATTTTTCAAATATTTAATTCAAAAAGTGTAAAGATAGCGCGAACGGACTATAATTACTTCCCTCAGTACGTTTTATTGGTTGTCTGCATACATATTTCCCCTTTTCAGTAGAATGATTAAGGGTAGTTTGGCTCAAGGGGCTAGGGGCTCGGAGCATCGGAGCTGCTCATGCTCTGTCATTCCGATCCCCCGTTGGCCATCGTGTCCACCATATTGGATGTCGATGTCCTTGACCGATGACCTTTGACCCCAAAAATCCAAAAAATCCAAAAAAATTAAAAAATATATATTAAAAAATTATTAAAATTATTTTTCAATTATTTAAAAAATGATTTTAAAAAAACCGTAATTTTCGAAGGATTCCCCTTCCAACCATACTCATTCCGCCATCTTGGTAGGTACAGTCCACCATCTTGGTCGGTGCAGTCCGCCATATTGATAAATGCAATCCACCATATTGGTAAGTGAAGTCCGCCATATTGGTAAAAGCAGTCCGCCATATTGGCTGGTGCAGTCTACCATCTTGGTAGGCATCACAGTCATACCATATTATATGGTAATATAAATATATATGCACATTACTTGGTATTATAAATATATGCATATTATATGATAATAAAAAATTATGCATATTATATGCTAATATAAAAATATGCCTAAAGCATATTAAACATTAATGTAAATATATGTTAGAGCATAGGCGAAAGTATCTGCAGATTTTATATTTTCCCCGGGGCCCTTGCTGGAACGAACAGAGTATGAAGTTTCCCTCAGGGTGCTCCCGTGTATTTTTTTAACTATATATAATACATCCGTATTTTATCTCTCAATTAAAAGGGTAAAAATCTCCCTATGGACGACCGCTCCTCCATTCTGAGTGATGAGCTTGACGCCTTCGGCGTCCCTATATTTTATTCGTCCGTACCACGCTCTAACGAAGCTCACAGGCGAACGACATCAATCAGGATTTAGNCATATTGGCTGGTGCAGTCTACCATCTTGGTAGGCATCACAGTCATACCATATTATATGGTAATATAAATATATACGCACATTACTTGGTATTATAAATATATGCATATTATATGATAATAAAAAATTATGCATATTATATGCTAATATAAAAATATGCCTAAAGCATATTAAACATTAATGTAAATATATGTTAGAGCATAGGTGAAAGTATCTGCAGATTTTATATTTTCCCCGGGGCCCTTGCTGGAACGAACAGAGTATGAAGTTTCCCTCAGGGTGCTCCCGTGTATTTTTTTAACTATATATAATACATCCGTATTTTATCTCTCAATTAAACAGGTAAAAATCTCCCTATGGATGACCGCTCCTCCATTCTGAGTGATGAGCTTGACGCCTGCGGCGTCCCTATATTTTATTCGTCCGTACCACGCTCTAACGAAGCTCACAGGCGAACGACATCAATCAGGATTTAGGGCCTGGCAGCCGTGACGAAGGGAACGGCGCCAGATCGGCCCTACAAGACGACCATTTGCATGGGAAGGCGGACATGCGGGAGAATAGCGTCACGGTGTGGGATCAGGTGACAGCGGGAAGAACACGAGTGCAGCGGCCAGGGGGAGA
Organism: Clitarchus hookeri; assembly: GCA_002778355.1. NCBI lineage: Eukaryota > Metazoa > Arthropoda > Insecta > Phasmatodea > Phasmatidae > Clitarchus > Clitarchus hookeri. The sequence goes on from NQII01000742.1 coordinate 680,374, forward strand.
TCCCGAAGTATTCCCACAACGCCGAACCAAACAACAAACCTCCAGGCAGAATAGAAGGACAGACGCCAGACTCCGCGAGCAGGCAGGAACGGCGAGACGTATTTATGACCTCGCCAGGCTGTGTTTTGTCCCAGGCTTTCGACCACAATAAAAACCGAGAGAGCGTTTGGACGAGCGCAACGAGAGGCCCCTTTCAATTATTTCCGCACGGACAGAACGGAGTGCTGAAACTGGTAAACCAGAACAAAACAGCAGACGCTGGACCCAAGTACGGAGCTGGAGTACACGCCCGCGGTTGATTACCCAGGGGGGCGGTCCGCGGCTACCTGGAGAAGCGGGGGCAGTTTAATATGGCAATGAGGGCCTACAAAACCGGAGGAGTCCGAGGAAACATGGCAGTCGGCCGACGAGATTCCGGGAGGGAGGAGTGATTCCGCAGGAGACGAGAACGGCAGCCAGCCGCCATCAGACGCAGAGTCCTGCGTCGACCCGAGAAGGAGGGACGTCGAGACGAGTCACCGAGGCGCCCGTGACAGGACGAGAGCAGTTCCAGCTCACCGGACCTCATCTGCAAGAACAACTACCAGCACAGCAAGCCAGATAAGTACAGTCATCCAGCGAGTGTGAAGGACCTTTAGTAGTTATCCCGCAGTGTGAAGGATCTTTTAGAATCATCCAACAAGTGCGACGAAGATCCCCCACCCCCCCTTTTACGACGCGAATTGTACGGAGCATACGTAGAAAAGGGAGGGAGTTGTCTCAAGGGTTCATGTATCAATTCACATGTTCATGCAAGAATAAAACCTCGATTTGTGAAATATGAATTACCCTGAATTCATTCATTAGTGAATTGGACCATTAAACAACAGTGTCGAAGCATTCCTACGCCCGATCACTGAGGACTAGTATTAAGTGTTGGCGCCTCACGCCACAGAACAGATTACAACACCTACGTCCAAACCTCAGCTTTGGCAGGTGTCAAGCTAATTAATTCTAGGCCGAAAAATTCCTAGAACCTCGATATCTTCCACTGGAAAATTGGTGGGTTGAACTGCGTTTCCGACAGCTGACTCGAGAAAATAAAAAAATTTTCTCGCCTCGGTTACCCTTCGTCAGTGATCTGCATTAATTAGCATTGGTATTAAGCGGTTTTTTTTTAAACCATAAAATATCATGGTGGGCAGCCCATCCACACGAGTACATTTTTTAAAGAGAGACGGTGTGTTTTGAGTTGATAAAGAGATATTTTAAACGGTACTTAGCAGCTGAAATTGGTAACGACGTTTAGGTCGACAAAGAAGGTAAAATTTCCGGAGAAAATCTGCCGGACATCGCCAATGCCCACCACGGGTGATCCTGTTGGCAATGGCATCAATCACGTTTCCCACATGTGCAGAAATCCATGTGCGTCACCCGCCAGGAATCGAACCTAGCTCGCCTTTTGGGAGGCGTGCGCTCTGGTAGCTGTGTAACTGCTGTCGAGAGGATGGTGTGAAGTATTGAGCGTGTCCGGTCCTGTGTTGGTGCGAAATATTCATTATAGAAAGGGTTCCTGATCTCCACCGCCACGTTTCGTGGATCTCTGGGGTTGTGAATATCGTGGTGTTCACAAAACATTTTGCAAATATTTATGCATCGGGAATACGACTTGCATTTATTGCTGCTGNGTGAATATCGTGGTGTTCACAAAACATTTTGCAAATATTTATGCATCGGGAATACGACTTGCATTTATTGCTGCTGCAATTTTAATGAAATAAAGAATTACTTTATCTCTGGTGAGCAACTGAGGTGCGATGATGACAACTTTCACTTGCACAAGCATGGGCTCTTTTTCACCCTAGGGTGAGGGAACCTAAGGTNCTGAGGTGCGATGATGACAACTTTCACTTGCACAAGCATGGGCTCTTTTTCACCCTAGGGTGAGGGAACCTAAGGTATTAATTATTAACAATTATGAGGATGTATCTGAAAGTAATCGTCATGGTTCATAAAACATTTGATGCATATTTAGAATCATATATTCATAATCAGATAGTGATCTCTGTTACACACGGCAGTAAAGTTTTTTGTATTAGNATGCATATTTAGAATCATATATTCATAATCAGATAGTGATCTCTGTTACACACGGCAGTAAAGTTTTTTGTATTAGATTTTTTTCGTAAATATTTAAAGTTATGATTTTCCATCATGCTCGGTATCGACGGCAGTAGTATTTCAACGATTATTTCCCGAGTCGATATATATCGGGGTCATGGGAGGCTATTNCTCGGTATCGACGGCAGTAGTATTTCAACGATTATTTCCCGAGTCGATATATATCGGGGTCATGGGAGGCTATTTGTGCATGACACGGTCCCCGTCAATACTGCTTCTAATCGCAATCGAAGCCACGCCACAATGTGCTGTGAGAATATTCCGTAAATAAGACAGCTTATAGCAGGCAGATGTGAGTGATTTTTCCTAAGTTTCTTCAGCGTATATGAGATTCCGTTCCGGCTTGAAGAGTTGCTGAGTTCCACCCTTCAAGAAATGAATTTGTTAAAGGATGTAGTTGAATCGATTTAATGTCGGGCAAAATAGCTGGAGTTTTTAATTTAAAAATAAAGTATTCTCACAAAAAAATTAAGTTTTGTGTTTTACAGCTTTTTTATGACAGAGAGAGTGGCAGAACCTAGCAGGTGTGATCTTGAGCGGCAATAAGGGTGAAACGAGACGTGAATGGGGCTGTAAAAAATTGATGTGAAGTGAGTCAGTCTGATACACAGAGTGTAAAGCAAAATTAAGCGTATTTAATTACATGTCAATCTAATTTTATGGTTATGGGTTCTGAATGTGTGTGTGAGTGTGTGTGTGTGTGTTAGCGTACGCGATCGGCTGTAAAGCTTGTATTTAATATTTAGGAGAAATGTATCCAAGTAGGNGTGTGTGTGTGTGTTAGCGTACGCGATCGGCTGTAAAGCTTGTATTTAATATTTAGGAGAAATGTATCCAAGTAGGAAATTTAATTGTTTCGAAGCTTGATGGAAGTCTACCAGAGTGGGGAATGAATGATATCTGGTCCTGTGCATTCATTGCAGCACCAGATAGGGCTTAATGTCTCCTCGACAGCGGGGTCACTAAAGATGGAACCGCCAGTACACACAATCAGTATCGGAGGAGGGAATCGAACATGGCCTACGTTAAGGAACCATCCAAGCTTATCACTGGAGTGATTTCGGTAAACCATGGAAAAAAAAAATCAAATCGGGATGTCTCAGCCAAGAATTGAACCCGGGTCCTCGCGAATGCACGTACGGTGTTTTATCACGGCAGCGCTTCCTTGCGTTTCATAGCAGCAGGAGCGTCACCCCGCCGTCGCTGGGTCGTCTACACATGTCTGCATTTCGCCTCGCAAACATTCATGTGGATGTCATTCCTGGTCGCTGTACCATCGAACCCTGCTACTGGGACGTTGGATATCTAAGCGGGTAAACGGAAAAATGCGACATGTAGTGTAGTAAATTGTCAAACTTTCCTCGATTGCACGAATAGACCTGGCAGTTGGTAAGCCGTTGCGGGTCTGGGATACGTGCTGTCATTCACAGCAGCCAATAACAGCACGTAATCCTGACAACTTAAGGCGCCCGTCTACCTGGCGCTTGAACTGCGTTGCAGAGTGTTCGAAATACGCGTTTTTCAACGAAACTATTAAGCGTGCGTCCAACGTGCTGATCTACGAAAAGAACACACACTTCAGACGAGAGCTGTTAAGTACTTTCAAAACATCACGTACGTCAGAAACATCAATTCAGAGTACTCCAAA
>NQII01000743.1:0-29977 GCA_002778355.1 Clitarchus hookeri
AAATGTATGGTTACTTTTAACCCTTTAGCATTTAAAAGGGGGTTGCGCCCAAATCGGCATTTCCTATCTACTAGTGAACTTTAAACCTTCATTTCTCGCAAACTATTTATCCGATTTAAATGATAGACATGTCGTTGGATTCCCCTTTAAATTCTCTATAACATGATTTGAATGCGGATTGGATTAAGATAGAAATTCAAAAGAAATATCGGAAAAAGCCAAAAATTAACCAATAAATTAGCTCTATCTCAGAAACGGCTAACATCACACTCACCAGACTAATTTCAATCGAAAGAGCACCCCTGATAACTATAGGAATATGCTATCTTTATTGACCAGTCTGGCCAAATTTAGACACCAGGACAGGAAAATTAAGTAATGAGTTTCTGAAATTGGCATTTTCAGTGACCATAAAACCCTCATTTTTTCGCACACCTTTTATCCAATATTAATGATTTACGTACCATTGGATTCCCCTTTAAATTCTCTAAAAGATGATTTAGTAAATAATTCGAATTGGTGAAAACATTTTATGAGAAATCAAAAAATGCCAAAAATCACTCAAAGGATACCCCTTCAAAAAAAAAAAGTTTTCGTTTGGGAATTTTTTTTTAAGAAACTACATAAATATATATATCAAACTGTTCAGAATTGAATTTCTAATAACCTCTTACTGTCCATAATTCTGCATTTTAATTTACTGTCCGAATAATCTTATATAACATACCTAACTCTTAAACCACTTAAACCACACTCCCCAGACCCATTTCAATCGAAAGAGCACCTCCGAAAACTATAGGAATATATTATCTTTATTGGTGTGGCTGGCCAAATTAAGACGCGATAACAGAAAAACTAAATATTGATTTTATAGAGGCACTCGTCAGAGAACTTTAAACCTTCATTTCTCGCAAACTATTTATCCGATTTAAATGATAGACATGTTGTTGGATTTCCCTTAAAATTCTCTATAATATGATTTGAATTTGGATTGGATTTAGATACAAATTCAAAAGAAATATTGGAAAAAGCCAAAAATTAACCAAAATATTAGCTCCATCTCAGAAACGGCTAACATCACACTCACCAGACTAATTTCAATCGAAAGAGCACCCCTGATAACTATAGGAATATGCTATCTTTATTGACCAGTCTGGCCAAATTTAGACACCAGAACAGGAAAATTAAATAATGAGTTCCTGGAATTGGCATTTTCAGTGACCATAAAACCCTCATATTCAGAGTGACGGTCGTTTTTGGTGTGTTTTGCAGAGCAAACCCTGGGCGCACAATTTTGCTGACGGTGTCGGAAGAAGACTGGTTTCTAGCGCTGATGTGCCTTGCTTTAGTTCTGAAGGGGAGTGAGACNACGGTGTCGGAAGAAGACTGGTTTCTAGCGCTGATGTGCCTTGCTTTAGTTCTGAAGGGGAGTGAGACTGTTCTCGTAGTCGCTGCGCCGTGTTTCTGGGCGTGGGGTTGATGAGCCTTGTGGTGTACAGTAAAAAGAACATGGTAGATTAAGTTTTCATCATTTTTGTGTTAATTGATGACCCTGTCACTTTTAAGTTTTATTTATGTAATTTTTAAGGTTGTGTTAAAGGCAGCTTTCAACAATCGCATTGAAATTTTTCAATTTTATGTCATAAACTTCATTTTTTGGGGTCATTATTGACAATTTTGCCTTTTACTGATGTTTCATTATGTGCTTTGGTGTATANCTTCATTTTTTGGGGTCATTATTGACAATTTTGCCTTTTACTGATGTTTCATTATGTGCTTTGGTGTATATTATTTTATCTACTTCTTTACATGTATTACAGTGGACTTCCTATCTATCCTTTTTCAGGGTACTTAAATAATTTCCATACATCCAGGATATCAGTAGATGAGGGTTCTGACATGTACATCAATAAAGTACAACTTCTAACCTTATTAGACTTAGTGTTGAGTATAATGAGTGCTGTACATTATCTGTGAATAAAGTTTAACTTGTAAACACAATCAAAATGGGAATTTTTAAAAAAAGTATTACTGTAACTAATACATTAAATATTTCACATCAACTTGNTATCTTTATTGGTGTGGCTGACCAAATTAAGACGCGATAAGAGAAAAACTAAATATTGAGTTTATAGAGGCACTCTTCAGTGAACTTTAAACCTTCATTTCTCGGAAACTATTTATCCGATTTAAATGATAGACATGTCGTTGGATTCCCCTTTAAATTCTCTATAATATGATTTGAATGCTGATTGGATTAACATAGAAATTCAAAAGAAATATCGGAAAAAGCCAAAAATTAACCAATAAATTAGCTCTATCTCAGAAACGGCTAACATCACACTCACCAGACTAATTTCAATCGAAAGAGCACCCCTGATAACTATAGGAACATGCTATCTTTATTGACCAGTCTGGCCAAATTTAGACACCAGAACAGGAAAATTAAATAATGAGTTTCTGAAATTGGCATTTTCAGTGACCATAAAACCCTCATTTTTTCGCACACCTTTTATCCAATATTAATGATTTACATACCATTGGATTCCCCTTTGAATTCTCTAAAAGATGATTTAGTAAAGAATTCGAATTGGTGAAAACGTTTTATGAGAAATCAAAAAATGCCAAAAATCACTCAAAGGATACCCCTTCAAAAAAAAAAGTTTTCGTTTGGGAATTTTTTTTTAAGAAACTACATAAATAAATACATCAAACTGTTCAGAATTGAATTTCTAATAACCTCTTACTGTCCATAATTCTGCATTTTAATTTACTGTCCGAATAATCCTATATAACATACCTAACTCTTAAACCGCTTAAACCACACTCCCCAGACCCATTTCAATCGAAAGAGCACCTCCGAAAACTATAGGAATATATTATCTTTATTGGTCTGTCTGGCCAAATTAAGACGCGATAAGAGAAAAACTAAATATTGAGTTTATAGAGGCACTCGTCAGTGAACTTTAAACCGTCATTTCTCGCAAACTATTTATCCGATTTAAATGATAGACATGTTGTTGGATTCCCCTTAAAATTCTCTATAATATGATTTGAATTTGGATTGGATTTAGATACAAATTCAAAATAAATATTGGAAAAAGCCAAAAATTAACCAAAATATTAGCTCCATCTCAGAAACGGCTAACATCACACTCACCAGACTAATTTCAATCGAAAGAGCACCCCTGATAACTATAGGAATATGCTATCTTTATTGACCAGTCTGGCCAAATTTAGACACCAGAACAGGAAAATTAAATAATGAGTTCCTGGAATTGGCATTTTCAGTGACCATAAAACCCTCATATTCAGAGTGACGGTCGTTTTTGGTGTGTTTTGCAGAGCAAACCCTGGGCGCACAATTTTGCTGACGGTGTCGGAAGAAGACTGGTTTCTAGCGCTGATGTGCCTTGCTTTAGTTCTGAAGGGGAGTGAGACTGTTCTCGTAGTCGCTGCGCCGTGTTTTTGGGCGTGGGGTTGGTGAGCCTTATGGTGTACAGTAAAACGAACATGGTAGATTAAGTTTTCATCATTTTTGTGTTAATTTATGACCCTGTCACTTTTAAGTTTTATTTATGAAATTTTTAAGGTTACGTTAAAGGCAGCTTTCAACAATCGCATTGAAATTTTTCAATTTTATGCCATAAACTTCATTTTTTGGGGTCATTATTGACAATTTTGCCTTTTACTGATGTTTCATTATGTGCTTTGGTGTATATTATTATATCTACTTCTTTACATGTATTACAGTAGACTTCCTATCTACCCTTTTTCAGGGTACTTAAATAATTTCCATACATCCAGGATATCAGTAGATGAGGGTTCTGACATGTACATCAATAAAGTACAACTTCTAACCTTATTAGACTTAGTGTTGAGTATAATGAGTGCTGTACATTATCTGTGAATAAAGTTTAACTAGTAAACACAATCAAAATGGGAATTTTTAAAAAAAGTATTACTGTAACTAATACATTAAATATTTTACATCAACTTGGATAAAGAATATAACATCTCCAAATACCATATATTATTGATTTTAATCTGAGACTGAATGCAAGTCGACCCAAAACTTTCAAACCCTCTGAAAATGAAAATAATATGACACCGAATGCAAGCCGCATTTTGAATTTCCTGCATGCGCTCGAATCAGCCGAGAGCGTGCGGAGAGGTTATCAACCGGAAACGTGTTCACGGCGCGCGAGATGGAGAAGGGGAAACTTGTGCTGCAGTAGGAGTGAAACATTGTTCCCCTCCACTTCCTGACCAGTTGGCACACAGCAAGGTCGCCTCGCTGGTTGCTAGGCAACTAGTTCCCACCTCGTGTAAGGCGTGATGGAGAAGGGGAAACTTGTGCTGCAGTAGGAGTGAAACATTGTTCCCCTCCACTTCCTGACCAGTTGGCACACAGCAAGGTCGCCTCGCTGGTTGCTAGGCAACTAGTTCCCACCTCGTGTAAGGGGAGGAAAGGAGCTGTGCCAAATATTGTTGAGGTCAGTTGAAGTTTACTCAATCCAGGCTGCTTATCTACACATGTTGGCGACACCTTGCACACGTATCAAAAGTCTGTCTTTTAAAGTAATTAATTATATCTACTGCAAAAATAACTTTTAATTTTGAGACAAAAATAAATAAATAAGGCAATCCAAATTTATTTTTCCACTGTCGTTAATAGTTAACCATTCAAAACCAATTCCTCTGATTTTCCTGTATACCCACGCCTATCCAAGTTAGGCTGCACTCAGGATCGTTGGATACCCATTATCAGATGACAAACGGTGTCAAATAGGTCGGTCCGTACAGGATATCAGTTTATTCAAAAGACGCATGTCTATTGAAATAAGTGAATATAAATATGTACTCAGATTTCCCCGCAGGAGGATACTGAAAATGAACTTTACTCTTGGTGATACAAGTCGCTCGATGTTCAAAAAAAAATTTGTGACAATGGGAGGTCAAGTTTATGCTTTTGANTTACTCTTGGTGATACAAGTCGCTCGATGTTCAAAAAAAAATTTGTGACAATGGGAGGTCAAGTTTATGCTTTTGAGCATATCATTTTATTCGCAAAGTTATTGTCCATTGAGTTAAATTAGAATTTTGTTTTAAAATCATGTTGATTTTACACCATACAATTAAACATCAACATTATGGGGGAAAAAAGACCTTTAATGACAAAAGAAAACATCTTTGCAAATAATTCCTCGTTAAAATGTATTGCGTAACATTTTCAGGCAGAACTATTGCTTCAAAATACTAGTGATGAAGGGTGCAACTATTTTGAGTAACTGAAAAGCTTAATAAAATTTCTACAATCGCCAGTTCACTTGACTTGCTCTGTGGCCAGGCATGTACGGGGTGAAAGCAAGCGTGCGTTGCCACAAGAGGAGACACTTTTTTTTGTTAGATAACAGTTTCTCTTGATGTCATGTAAGGGGAGGAAGAAAGGTGCACGACAGAGAGACAGAGAGGATGCAAGGGTTGCATTTTCCTGTATTTTGCAACATTTTTTTCCTGGTCCTTAGGGTTTCTGCTGTATATAAAAATTTTGCCAGGACTTTTGAAAATTAACTGTGGATACGGTTAATTGGTACATGTATTTTCAGTACATCGAGAGTCGACTGCATTTGGTATTTGTGAAAAGCTGGAAACTTATTGATATTGTATTTGTTGTGATATACAGTAAACTCGCAATTCCACGACATTTTGCATTTGGTAAAATTTAAGCACCGCTTAATATTTATAAACACTTTTGGTGACGAGGAGAATTCAAGAATAGGTTTCTGGAATATAATTTTATTTGGAAGAAGTTGTCTATTGAATTAAATTAATATGTCTTTCCCAAATCATGTTGATTGTATGCCAGTATGATTAAATAGCAATTTCATGGGAACACCCATTAAAATGCACTTTTGAAAATTTGAGGTGCTGAAATTCGTTGCTTTTGATTTTACAAATGTAGCGATTTTACAGAGGTACCGATTTCACAAAGTTATTGTAGGGGACTATGGCACCACATAAAATCAGGAACCTTATTGTATAATGTTGGATTTTGCCACAAAAGCCATTTAAAATTGGGCTAGGTACAATTTTTAACACAATTATTGCATACGGGGGTTGGGGTGTGTCAAAATCGGCCCAAATTCCAATAATGGTCCCTTCGAAAAACAACCTTTTTCTTTGGGAACCTATATTTAGTGTGTCCTTACAGAAAAATTAAAGGATTTGTTTTTAAAGTAATAAAATATTCCAATAGAGAGAACTATTTTAAGTAAACTGATGCTGTGTAAGGATGTATACAACAGCGCTTCGTTGCCAAATAATGCATAAGCATCATACCTCAGCACAGCATAATTCTTGAATTATTAATTATTGGAGGTCATAAAGTAACAAATTTCGCTGATGTCTCAAAATTCACATATTTTTTAATGGAAAAAAGGCAGACACCCTTCAAACAAACTGTCCATCGATGTGTAGAAAACGTACACGTGGACGTGAGCATGTGTCTTGTAAGGATGGGCTTCTGCTTGTCCTCAGGTGATACAGTGGCATCATCAGCGTGGCCTCATTTCCACCCCTACACGGAGGGGAGTGGTTGCCTAACAATCAGCATGGTCACATCCAACCCTTTCTTTTATGACAGACCAGGTGGAGGTAAAATGAGCGTTTGGAGGGGTTATTTTATGTTTTGTCTGGATTTGGTGATGTATTGGTGGGTGAGTTTCCAGCGTCACAGTTTTCCACTATTTTTAGAAGGTAGAAGGATCCTAGCCACTCTGATTTTGTAACAGGAGTCAAAGTTCTGGTTGTGAGATGCTGCGTATACTGCTACTGGCTTCTCCTGCAAATTTGCGTTTGTCCCAGCTACGGCTTATTTGGTGTCTGCTCTATAGCCATTCCTTCTCTATTTCAGAGTGTTAGTGGTGAGGCCAATGTACTCTGCATTATAGTGAACGCATTGTAGTTGGAATTTTCTGTCGCACAGTTGTAGCTCCCCTGGAAAGGATAAGTCTGATTGGTGAGCCTACTGTTGAAGGAGGTGGAAGACTGGTGTATAGCACAAGAGCTGCAACGTGGGCTATTGAGAGGATGAGACCCCTGTGTGTGGCGATTTGGGGTGGTCATTTGAAGACCAATCTGACTGGTTTGAAGAACAACTTTTGAGTGAGTGCTGATGAGGCCAGAATTTTTTGTCTGTAGTTGAGAATGGTTCTGACTTTGTCCATGTCTTCGTGGAAAGAGAGAACCATAAGGATATCTGAGTTGCTGATCTTTGTTTGAGAATTGTTTTATAAACCAGGGATCTGGGGCAGCCTCCGTCGAGGGAGGCTTTGGCTATTAGATCACACCACTTGTTTGTCAGTTTGAATGGAGCAAATGCGTTTAGTCTGGTGGCACGATTGTACGGCAGAGTTTTTCGGCATGGAATGGATGGTAGCTATCAAAATGTAGGGTGTGGGTATTAAAGGTTGTTGGTGGGTTTATTGTGAAAAGCTGTTTCAATTTTACCATTGTAAAAGGCTAATAGCATGTGATATAGAGTAGGTTCAGGTGAACTTAGGCAGGCTGTGCGAATTAAGATGGTTGAGGAAGTGAATGAGATGGTCCTCAGTTGAAACCTGAATTATGAAGATGTCGTCCATGAAATGCATCCAGCAGTGTGGCTGAATTGGCTGGTGGCTCAGGAAGTTTTGTTCCAGTTTATCCATGGAAAAATTGGCGTAAGAGGGTGCCATGCAGGTGCCCATGGCTATACCTTTAATGTGGAGGTACAGTAGTGCTTGTTTTGGAATGTTAAACGGTTGTTTAGTGTAAGTGTCACCAGTTTGGCCAGAAATGCTGTGGAAGGTGTGCTGTTGCTTGGTCTTCAGTTAAGATAGTATTTTATTGATGCATAGCGACGTCTGGGGTGAGAAAAATAAAGAACCTCCACCATAAATGTCTGTACCACAGCTACATGGGAAAATACACATACCTGAAAATCTGCATACATAACTAACTCAAGGTGTAGCTTTAAATTAAGGGGTTAAATGAAGGCAACTCGCTTAAGTGTTAAGTCAGTGAATACGAGACCTGGTCCTAAAAAAATTAGTTGTTATCCTATACAGGACATTTAAAGTGGTTTTCAGTTCATTCTTTATCCCAGAGTTCATTCACAGTTCAGTGTTCATTCCACTGTCACCCCCTTTAACTGGCCAGAAAGAAATCAAATTGGAAGGCACACAGCTCTTATAAAAATCATAACAAGATTTATTCTAATAATCTAGATCAACAAATTGTCGCACAAAATGAAATAGACAACAACCGTAATCCTCATTCATCCCAATGACTAGATTGGTATAGATAAAGAAATTATTATAAATGTAGTAGCAGCTTAAATAGTACAGAGAAGAAATTAAGAATCATCAGAACTTCTGCAGGGGGAATCAGCTAAAATTAAGACCAATCTTAACAATTCTTTTGGATTCTAACACTTCTTATGCCCAAATAGCGCACTATTGTTTTGAGACCTCACTACCTCTGCAGTGGTCAGGTCACTCGGATTGTACTGACCACCCCACCACAACTCTCTCTTGCCCTCCCTCCCGTGTGTTCAGGCAGGCAACGTCAACAATGCAAACATACGCTGTGTCTACAATAATGTATAATGAAATTAAAGCTATTCTTAAAAAATTTTAATTTTAAGTGGTTAGTTAATGTAGAAAAGTGCACATACAAATATTTATTATTTATACATTGTCTTGTATAAAACAAGTACTGTTCCATTTATCAATGCATTACGCAGGATATTTAGAGTTAAGTTTCTTAACATGGCCACTAGCTCTCGAATTAGACCATTGGCTGAGAAAAATGGTGACACAGTGAATGGTTGATGTGCTGTATACACAGGTTGGCAATTGAAAACATTACTCCTTTTAAAAGAACATACTGTTTCACATTTAAAAACGACTGTTAAAAGATGAGCTAATTTGTTACATAGTAGTCCGATTTTAACAGTTAATTTAAATAAATAATTTCACTGTGATGTATGTTACGGAATGTGTAGAAGACTGTACGTAAATTGTCGTTTAAATAAATACATTAATAAAGTTTGCCTACAAAATTGCTTTGGGCCTAAACAACAAATCATAAGTAATTCAAAGGGTTTAATTTTTTATTGTAGGAACGCACAAATTTCCGTTACTACTAGTGAAGGAAAATGCTTCATACACACAAGCTGTGTAGCCTATATATTTATTCATAAGAATGATAGAAGCGGCCCATTAAATTAATTTGATTATTGCATGTAGGAATAAAATTGTTTTCTATATTATTATGAGAAGTAAAAAAAAATTGTCCACCAGAGTCCCAAACACAAAACATAATACTGTATGTATTAGCAGCTACGCGACATAACCACTTGGCCATTTCTTCACTTACCAAATATACTCAAGATACATAAATATAACTTTCATACTTCCGAACATGTATTGATACAATTAGATGCATTTAATAATGTTCCACATGTTTTAAAACTGTTCATGTGTTATGTACTACGATTAAGGATGAAACCATAAAGTTTGCGCCCCTTTGCAATAAATATGGCCACCATGCTTCTCACGTACCTGTTGAAACTGCGCCCCGATCGTGAAAGCAGTTTTCAACAACACATTAGCTGTCGAGTGCTCTCAGTCGTTTTCTCACGAGAATCGAGAAGTCATCTTTATCTTTAACTTAGAATACCAAACACCGGAAATATGACTTAAATCGTTATTTGACGATCTGGAGCTGCATCTCGAAAAACTGAGAATAGAGCCCCGGAGCCTTTAATTTGCTCTGGATGTGGCTAACACTCGTACTGATCAGGTCAGACTCCTTCCATGGAGCCGGCGAGGGCAGAACCCACCAACATGCACTTGGGATATACAAGCCATATCCAGCTCAACGACTCTGCTTCTCCCAACCCGTCCACTCTGTTCGGCCTCAGTACGTAGACTCCCCAAAGGTAACATGTTGCTTGTCACAATTTTTAGTTACAACATTTTTTAGGATACAATTCAGTTTACATTATCCTCTTTAGTTCTCAGTTATTTGCAGCTACTCGCTTTTGACTCATGAGATTATGTACCTTGCAGAATTTGTGAACACTAAAAATGTTATGCAAGTTCATTCGTTTTTTCCTGAACAAAACTAAAATCAACCTTTTGCAATTGTTGTATCATGCATGCATAGCTTTCTCTCATACTCGGAAGCAAAATTTTTACATACAAGAAAATTAAAAACATAAATGTTGTAGTGTTTATGATTTGTTGTTAGCTTGCCCTGACTTCAACCACATAGGAAAGGGGTGCACACAGAGTGGCCACCATCATAGCTGTTGCCTTTTGCACTTTATTGTGTGATAGCAAGTGCAGTAGATAGTCTGTGTGCACTGGGAACTGTTGAAATTAAGGTTTACAGTACACTCCCGTTTATTCCTGCTTCGCTTAGCCGGTTTTCTGCTAATCCATGTGGCAAACACATTTTGCCAGGTAAAATACATTTTAACTTGCAGTCGCAGGTACTTTTGCATGATCACTAGAGACCTGGAAATTTAGCAAATGCGATAACGTAGAATTTATCACAAATTTTCACATAAAAAATGCAAAATTATTATTTTTGAAAATTTTACCTCTAACTAATGAATTGTACAAAATGCTGTAGTATTTTCTAGAATTATTATTGTTTTATGTCTCATAGTTGCTTCTTACGAATTATGATGTGTGTTTTTGCATATTCGAATACGAATGCATGCAGAGTTGGCGAGTATATTTCTTTAATTGGTCACCATATATGAAAGCATATTTTACTTTCCGTCATGTGTGTTTACGGCCATAGATAATATGAGTGCAAGTGATGATGCATCACTTTGAGTAAACATTCTAGTGCACTGCTCTGCAAAAGTTTTTTTTTTTGCTCATTAGGAAATCTTGCCATTGTAGCATTCACGTCTACCAAGCATCACGTAATCTATGGAATTTGCACCAACTATTATACCTAGCTGAGTTTGTTTACTTTAGCGTCGTCATGATTTGTCCAACAATTCTTTATTTTTTGCAAAGCGGCGCGGCTGTCAAAAATGTGTGTAAATGCATTTACTATGTAGAATATATTTGTAAATTTAATTATCACATATTTTAATTCCAGCTAATTGTATTTTTGTCATACATATTCTCTGTAAATATGTGCGGTAAAAAATGATACGTTTTGAGAAAAAAAAAACGAAAGTTTAGTCACCGGGCCTAACAAAAAAATCTTTTGTTGAAAGTTGAGATAGTTAAAAAACATAGAGGCAGATTTCTCTAATTTATTTTTCTGTTCGTACAAGGCACTTTAAATAATTTTTTTTAAACAGTGCTTTTATAATTGTGTATAAATTGTTTACATTAGTCTCTCCATGAAACAGTATGCCCTTGCCTGTGCATTGTGACTGTTGTTCAAGGTGTCGGGCAGAATACAAAATCGTAAGTAAGAAAATGTGAAATTGCTTTCAATGTTGTCTGTTGATAAAGGGTAGTTATCTAGTTTAGGGGCTTTTCTTAAAAACACAATAAAAATTTAAAATTATGATATATTTCTACTCTACTAATGATGNAACTAGTGGTTTTTTCTTAAAAACGTAACTGTGTATTTCTCTGGGAGTTAGGTATTATTGCAAGAGAACAACAATTGATTACAAAACACGGCTCTTCAATAGGAATAACACTGCCAATTTCAGGTTTTACGAATAAATTGACATTTCTCAAATTATGTATGTCTTTATAAAGAGCACGTGAAAAATTGGAGCAATTCTCGTGCAGAAACCTGCATTTTTGTAGCAAGCAAATAACGAACATAAAAAAAAAATAACACCAATTTTTTTTTGGTCTCTAATGATTAATGTACTTCGTCAAGACATTCAACATTTAAAACTCCAAGAACTCTTACTAGCATTCGAGGTTTTCAAGATTTTTCCAGCAATCATATACAGCTTGTGTTCATTAGTTGGTAACAATATTTTGATTAGAACAACCAAAAAACATACTGTCCTTTTAATTAATAGTTCCTCACATTGAATTACCACATCTGGACCTTCGACAAACAAAAAGTCCTTAAGTGTTGTTCGTAAACTACTTGTATTTTGTGTACATGACCTCCTCGGGTGTTCTCGCACGAGGCAGTTGCCCTTCATCTAGAATATAGTAATACGTGTTTATTGATAGATGTGGAGCAAGGAAAATTATAAAACTGAGGTAAAATTAAAATAACAGCAAACACTGCCAAAATGTGTGTATGTTAAAATTTACACCCACNTTAGTGTAAAACCCAAACATCCTAGGTTAGTATAAAACCCAAACATCCTAGGTTAGTGCAAAATAGGCGTGGGCGTTATTTCACGTCACTAGTTACAATAACTAGCTACGCGGAAAATAACCGAATCACTAGTTTCGAGTCAAATGACAAGTAGTGATTCTTATAAATGCATTATTATACTGTCAACTGTTGTACAGTGTAAAATTAAATGTAAATAAAAGTGCAAAAACACATGACAGAAAAAGTGNTCAACTGTTGTACAGTGTAAAATTAAATGTAAATAAAAGTGCAAAAACACATGACAGAAAAAGTGTAAATGAACTAAATAGTGTAAATATATCAATTGTATATTCAATCAAATTAACTTCTAAATACGCCTGCATTAATGATTTTATTAAAATCATAGTTTTATAGTAGTAATCACTAATCAATCAGAATTAATATACAAAAGTAAGTTAAGTAAGTACATTTCCTGCAATCACGCAGTCAGTCCTAAGCCTGAATAAAGTATGAAGGGAAGTTAATTTGTGTCAGTATTACGTTATTGATTTAACTGTATAGCTACAAACTTAAATAGTGATTTCATTTATTTTCGTTTCGTGAGTAACTATATAGATGATAGAGTTATTTATAGAGCAGAAAAAAAANGTAAAACCCTACTATCCTAGGTTAGTTTAAAACCCAAACATCATAGGTTAGTGTAAAACCCAACAATCCTAGGTTAGTTTAAAAATTTAAAATTATGATATGCNTTGTAGCAAGCAAATAACGAACATTTTTAAAAAAAATAACACCAATTTTTTTTTGGTCTCTAATGATTAATGTACTTCGTCAAGACATTCAACATTTAAAACTTTCCAAGAACTCTTACTAGCATTCGAGGTTTTCAAGATTTTTCCAGCAATCATATACAGCTTGTGTTCATTAGTGGGTAACAATATTTTGATTAGAACAACCAAAAAACATACTGTCCTTTTAATTAATAGTTCCTCACATTGAATCACCACATCTGGACCTTCGACAAACAAACAGTCCTTAAAGTGTTGTTCGTAAACTACTTTTATTTTGTGTACATGACCTCCTCGGGTGTTCTCACACGAGGCAGTTGCTCTTCATCTAGAATATAGTAATACGTGTTTATTGATAGATGTGGAGCAAGGCAAATTATAAAACTGAGGTAAAATTAAAATAACAGCAAACACTGCCAAAATGTGTGTATGTTAAAATTTACACCCACNAAATTATAAAACTGAGGTAAAATTAAAATAACAGCAAACACTGCCAAAATGTGTGTATGTTAAAATTTACACCCACACAAGTTCACAACTTAACTACAAAAAAGTAAAGATTTTTTTACAGATAAAATAAAAACATTCTCTATCTGGTTTCCACAAAAATTTTTATTAATGACCTCCATAAATACCTTGGTTAAGGATGAGGGNTAAAAACATTCTCTATCTGGTTTCCACAAAAATTTTTATTAATGACCTCCATAAATACCTTGGTTAAGGATGAGGGGTAATTTTCTACTTGAGGGGCTTTCCTGAAAATAAGAAAAAAAACTCCAGAAAGTGGTATATTTCGACTCTANGAGTCGAAATATACCACTTTCTGGAGTTTTTTTTCTTATTTTCAGAAAAGCCCCTAATCTAGAAAATTACCGGATGAGGTATTTGTGTTTTTTTTTCTTTGCAGTGTGGAAACTGTTGCCAATAGATATCTGCACCCTTGCACCCAANGGATGAGGTATTTGTGTTTTTTTTTCTTTGCAGTGTGGAAACTGTTGCCAATAGATATCTGCACCCTTGCACCCAAAGTGGCTGCCTTATTTTTTTATGTACAACACCTATCACTGTGCACATGACACAACCACGTTTTATGCATGTGTCTTCTCGTGCCCAATCAATTTTTACATTGCAATATTTGAACTCTGTTCATTTTATCAACCAAATAAAAGCCATGACTGTTAATTCCTGGGCTTGATAAATAAACAGGTTCTACTTGTGGTATTCTTAACCAATTTTGCAACATTAGCAGCTAACTACAATTTCTATCCTTGCTTATTGTTATTAAGAATGAACTAACCAAAAAATACAGAAGAATATCCAAAGTTGGCAGTGTTTACAAACACNCTTGCTTATTGTTATTAAGAATGAACTAACCAAAAAATACAGAAGAATATCCAAAGTTGGCAGTGTTTACAAACACAGCATAAATATTTAGTGTTTAATTGTTATTACAATTTATTTTTTTTATATATTACCTTCAGCAGTTTTGGTCAGAATAGTCCATTAAAAAATAATAAGATCGGTTAGCCATATTTCTGCTTGTGAGCAAGTACTTAGTGATTTGGGTCAATATATTGAATCAAATGTATTGCAATAATCTTTCAACCTTGCTACCAATCAATTTATGAATCATTCTTGTTCTGGAGTAAAACTTGTCCATGATTATGGAATTAATGTATCATGAATAGTTTTAATTGTTATTAGTGCATTGTAATGTGGCACGCGCACAGTTATAGCTGGCTTTAAGTTGCCACTCGGACATAACTTACCACTCGACTAGCTCGAGACAGAGTAACACGAGACTCTGTAAAATGGACGCCAATTAAATATTAAATAAAGTCAAGTTCCGGTGTATTTGTTTTATACTTTTATTTACCAGTCATGTGACAAAGTTCACATACGAAGTTCAGAGTACGAACAGGTTTCAGATAACCAGACAAGTGCAGAACAGCGTCACAGTCGTTTACGAATTAATTCATTTCTTAAAAACTTGTATCGCAAGAAGAATAAATGCAGCGATATCCCACACCGGCGGAGAAATAATCTAGTAAGGTCTAGTTTGCTGGTGTGGGGGTTAGTGCCACGTCCGACGCGGCCTAGGCGAGCACTAGTTGACGACTGCTTCAGACGACTGACTTGATTCAACCGACTTCAATGGCGACAGGCACACGTGTGCTTGTGCTGCCTATCACCCCCCNCCCCTCTATCCCCAGATAAGGGCCTGGCGTGGGCTGCCACGCACGCTCTCCACACGTTATTGAAACTGCGTCGTAGGAACTTGTCGAGCAAAACTGTCGACGCAGTCTGAAAAAAGCTAATCTAATGCTGACTCTTAACAAAAACTGCAACCGGATGCCTGATAAACGTTAAACGGCAAACGTATGCGCAATAAACAAACTATCACGGTAAAACGAACCACCACAGCTTTTAATTTCAAACCTGATAAAAATATTATGAAGCTTAGCAAAACGAAAGAAAATGAAACACGTGTCCCGAAAATTAATAATACTGCGTAATTACATCATATGTGAAGGAAATAAGAGCTAATGCTGTATTATACATTGAAAACTGTAAAACTGTTTGTAAGAGTTTTATTAGTTAAAGAAGCTTGTAATGTTTCGAGATGTGCCAGGTGTGACACAGTCGAACAGTAACTCGCCTAACTCAGTTGGATATGAACATTGAGACTGAAGTTTGTAAAGGTGTCGAAATAAAATAATCAGACGAGCCGGAATTATAGTTCCTCTGTGTTTACTTATACTTTGGTACTTCAGTTACAACAGCACGACTATTAATATGCAGTTAAGTTGTTACTGTAGTGGCACAAAAAATTACTTTCATAAGCGGGAACGAGAAAGGAATGGCAGTATCAATTATTCTCCAGTTGAAAAAACTTGCATCACAATGATATTTGCAAAGGCGAGACATACATTAGGGCTTCCCAGTCTTCGTACTTTTTTATTTTTACATGGCACTCTTAGCCACAAGGGCCATTCCGTCACTACGACCTCCCAATCGGTGGGGGAGAGGGATCGCACCCTCTCATCGCAGCTTAGCACCTGAGTTGACCAGATCCACAGCTTTAACCTGACTCACAAGTACAGCAAAGAGCACCCTAACACAAGGTTCCGAGACCCTCGTACTAAGATACCCAGCATGTGGCCTGGCCAGGATTCTATTCATACCCCTAGTGTCCCTCCAGGACACAACCAGAGCTGGTTGCTGCCCACCGCCCAGTCTTTACTTGAGAGGGGGAATCTCTCCAGACCTCCTCCAGCATACGGAGTTAACCACTGCCAGCACGAATCCAACCTCAATGTGATCGGAACACCAGAGAGAACCTCTTGGTGGAGCCGAACTGATCAGCCTGTGCTCCCACTTATTTTCTATGGCACTAGTGGATTTTCAATGACCGATGCTCAAGTTATGGTGAGCACCTGAACAGAGGCAGCTCCTTCCACCCCTTAGTGCACCAGGGGCAAGCACAGCCCATCTTTAGGCACACTTCGGTTTACACCCATTACTGACCCAGCATCCCACCACTGAACTGCCCACCAGAAGACAGAGGGTGACTAGCGTGGAGTGGGAGACACCCCCGTACCCACCATGGTACGCAGGTCTGGGAAAAGCCGAAGGCGGGACAGAGAATACACACTACCAGCGGAAATAATTTAGTAGGTTTTAGGTTAGTCCAAAATATGATTAAAACGATAGATTGCAGGTGCTGCCAGTGTGTTGCAATTGTGACTCGCTTGTACTCTTCAAACATCCGTCTTCTTCTGTTGCTGTACTAAGACTGTTAACTACCCTTGCACGACAACGGGCGACTCTGTTCACTTGTTAGTGGGTCGCGACGAAGGCTGTGTCTACTATAAGTATCTTCGGAAAGCTTTATTGCATCACCGAAAACTGCGCAATTGGGGCGTTGCATGATGCTATCATATCTAAAAATAGCACAAACACCCCCCCCCCCCCCNNNCCCCCCCCGCAACAGGGCGCGTATCTCATCCTGCCACAGCGCAACCCTTGTCATCCTACCTATATTGTACCATATTACAACAACAGCCAACTATGTGTCCGTAGCATACTAATAACATAAATAGGCGTTACATCACCATACAACAATCATTGCTACTGTCATATTACTTAAAAATTAAATTTTAAATTTTGAAAATTGAAAATATATATAATAAACACAAATTGCTACTCTCTCAAAGTTCCAAACACTGAANAAATTTTAAATTTTGAAAATTGAAAATATATATAATAAACACAAATTGCTACTCTCTCAAAGTTCCAAACACTGAATAAATTACATGCATTTCCCAAAAGTGTACAAAAAATAAATATTTCTCACACATATCAATTATTATTACTTGCAACATTACAAGTTCAGCATTGTAATTTTGGATACATTTTAATATGCACTTTCATTGCTGTTTCATGAAAATTCCAATTAATACAGAATATTGTGAACAAAATAATATTCCATATTTTGCTTTATTTTGTGGTTCGTGAACATTTCTGGGCCCTACTTTATTAGTATTCCAACATAAAGTTTAACAAGATTAGTGTTTGTTTTTTATTGATCAGCTACATTTTAAGTTATATTAAAATGTTAACTATGAAACACTTTTTATATAATACTAGTTTTGTTAAAAGTGCAGTACAATATCAAATTTCTAATTTTTTTTGGCTGCAAGTTTTATATTATAATGTGCACAAGTTTGCATGCNAAGTGCAGTACAATATCAAATTTCTAATTTTTTTTGGCTGCAAGTTTTATATTATAATGTGCACAAGTTTGCATGCGTAATGTGTTTCTGCCAAGGTAGACATCACACACTGAGCACTACCATTCTTGGTCAGACATCATCCATAGAGAATGTTCGCTCACATTAATAGTAAATGTAGGTTTCTGATGCATACAGTTAGGACCCTAATTTATGAGTATCAAATTTAATGAGGACATTGATTTTATTAGGCCATTCTCAGAAACAATAAAAAAAAATTGCCAACATTTTTGAAAAAAAATAGGAAAATGCCAGAAAAAATGTAAGAAATTGCAATGAAAATGTATTAAAATTATCTTTGCTTGTCCACAGCAAAAGCAGCTACTGAAAATTGACTTTGTACTTGCTAAATGATTCTGTGCCCAGTGTTTACATTTTTTTATAACAGGGAGAGGTCCTGTGTACTATTCTGAGGTATAATTTTATTCTGAAGACATTTATCTGTTGAAATAAATTAATATGTCACTTAAAATGTGTGTTATTTTGTGCCAGAAACAATTAAAAATTGACTTGTATAAAAAATGCACCTTTAACACAATTTTTGCGTTTGAGGGGGGTGGGGTGGTAATCTGTCTGCTATGATTTTACAAGGGTAGTGGATTTACGAGGGCATTGTCAGGAATTGTGAGGCTATAAACTTGGGTCCTGACTGTGTATTGCTCATTGTTGTGCTGCTGAAACAAAGGTTTTGTTTTGACCACAATGTCTTAAAAGTAAGGAAGTATACATAAGAGATACATTGAATTTTTTTTACTACAGTAGAGCACCTCTCAACAGGAATCGTCGGGGAAGGCCTATTCCAGTTGTAGGAAAATTCCGGTTATGGGAAATGAGGATGAAATGGTGTGAAAAATAACACATTTTTAGTCTGAACTAATGTATATGTGGTACATAATTTTAACTTAATGAATCGATGAGTGTTAATTATTAGTTTTATCCTTAAAGTTACAAAATCATTTTAAATAAACTACGCACCGTTTATGAAATGTGAATCATAAAACTCCGGGCGATGCGTTAATGACCTTCATTCACAACCTGCTGGTGGGGGTTCTTATCTCTTCGCGTGGGGGTGTCTGCGTGAGTAAGCGAGGACTGGAGATAATCTAGGGCTGCAGCAGTGACATCATGTTGCTGTTTGTGATGACGTANAGTGACATCATGTTGCTGTTTGTGATGACGTACTACTTATAAAACTTCCTGAAGTATAGTCAATTCCATTGACAGTCTTTCCCTTACTGCATGGCACGTCGGCACAATTTACATTTACAAGAGCGGGGCTGGCATATTATAGACAAAGTTCACAAAGTACCGTATTTCTGCGTGTATAGGCCGCACATTTTTACAAAAACAAATGACAAAAAGTGGGGTGCTGTGGTTTATTTACGAGATATTGGCATAAAAAAATTCTTCGCCCCCTAAACCATGTTCAGAAATTTGTCAACAAACAGTACACTCTAATGTTTTAACTTAGTTTCTAAGGACGTCGAAAAAATTATACCAAATGAATAGCTCATCACTCATGTTTAAAAGCATATGGGTCGCACCATACTTTAGCCTGCCTGTCCTCAACAGTTCTGCTTTGTATCACCTCCAGCCGTTCAGCTTGCTCGCTTCCTTTCTCTTTTTTCTTTCTCCCTCTCGCTTGTCTTCCTTCCTTTCCACCTCCACCCCCTTCCATTGTTCACAACCTCAGCCTCCCAGCACAAAGCAAGCTCTCTTTCTTTTCTTTCTCCCTCCTTCCCCCTATTTTTTGTTTTTCTCCCCCCTCTCTCTCTCCCCTCATCTCTCTCTCCTCCTCTCTCTCTCTCTCTCTCTCTCCTCTCTCTCCCTCTCTTGTCGAATGAGACAGCAAACAGTAGCTGTGTGTGTGTGTATGATGCCGCTTGCACACATTGCCTGCCCAGCAATAGCCGGCCGAGCTGGCAGGCTACGCACTGCGCACATGTTCCGCAATTCAAACACAGTGTTAAGGCATTTTGACATAAATACAAAAGTTTTATTTACGTGGAATACTGCGCTGTTGCCACTTTTCAGAATNTTTGACATAAATACAAAAGTTTTATTTACGTGGAATACTGCGCTGTTGCCACTTTTCAGAATGCGGAGGCCAGGCAGCGTGGCAATGATAACACTCAACAGCAAATTAATTAGTTTGACGTCATAGTTTGCTGTTGCCACACTAGCACGATGAGGCCCGGCAATATTTACGGGAATACAAAAATTCAGTGCGGGCTATACTTGAAATATTAATTATCCCTAACTTTTCATCAAAAACTTATGGTGTGGTCTACACACGTCAAAATACGGTACATTTACACTAACACGTTAAAACACTAAATTCTGAAAGTCACACCACACCTTGCCATTGGTCACTGTCACTTGTGTCTTTATGCAGCGTAGTTGTAGCTGGGCCGGCTGTCTCTTAGTCATACAGCTTGTTTACCAGTTAACGGGCATGTACAGTCTGGTGTGAGCAACGAAAAACCTCTCGCGAGCGCGGGAAAGTTATGGCACNCGGGCATGTACAGTCTGGTGTGAGCAACGAAAAACCTCTCGCGAGCGCGGGAAAGTTATGGCACAACTTTGAGACTTTGAATTTTTTTTTGGAAAATTAGTTCCGGATAAGGGGAGTTCCATTTGAGGGAATTCTGGTTAAGAGGTGCTCAACTGTATTAGTCAAATAAATAACTACTGTAAGTGTACACAAAACCTTGTGTAGCATTTTTAAAACTGTAGTCTTAACTGGCACAACAAACAGTCAAATGACCAACATTAACAATTTTACTATACTAAGACCTTTCATGGTTCCCAGGAAAAGGGTTGTTACTTGGAAGTGGTCTTTATTGGAAAGACCTTTTAAATTAAATTACACTTATTTAATAATATTAGTATTGGTTACCTGTGATATTGGCTAGAAAGTGTCAGAAGGATGGGTGAATATGTGTACAGCCCAACACAAATTAAAATATTTGCCTTTGTGTTGTTAAGTACCATGAAAGCGTAGTTTTAAGATTCCCTCCCGAGCACTCTAAATGATTTTCTATCACTGCAGAAAAGTGTGGTGATCACAACTACATCTGCATGTATAAAAGTCAGTGTCTTATATGCAACTATGTGTTTGTTCTGTGTACAGTTTGTACCTATTGACAGATATGGACGAAATTGGGCAGGAATACCCTTTAGTAATTAACTTAAAATACTGTGTAAGCAAAATGAATTATGCCCCCCGCATCTGTTGGGCCTACACCCCCACTTTTACAAAAAAATTTCAACTAATATAATAATACCAAGGAATGCAGGGTAGGTCAGCTGGTTTACTGTAAAAAAAAGGCATGAAATATTTGACTCGCCATTATCAATGACTTTCAGCGAACAAGTATGTGTGTGCTGTTCCAGGAAGAAGTACAAGTCACCTGTAACTATACTGCTGATGCTGGAGAGGCGCACTGTGTTGATGTCGGACGTCCACGTTGTTCCTTACAGCACCCACTCTAGCCACTCTGAACTGGTGGACTTTGTGACCTTGCTGCATCCCAGGCAGATTGTCCCAATTGTCTCGGGTGGCACGTACTCCGACATCCCCAAAGAACTGTACGACTTGTGTAGGACCGCTGCAGGTGATGCCAGCATGAGGAAACATCCTCAGCAAGTGGTTGCTGCTGGTATCTCAACAAACAGCTCTCAAGGTTCAGGTTTTGAGAGAGACAAAAACCGTCACTCTACTCTTGATGAGGAAATGGCCAAATTTGTGGAGAAAGTTCAAAGGAAAAAGTTGGTTGCAGGGGAAGTTAATTTTAGGAGTGAAGTGTTTGACAGGAAAAGTTTGGAAAGTAGGAGTGGAAACATGGATGAAAATGAACATGTGTGGTATACGTGTAGTGGCAGCGAGGCTTCTGAGGGAGTGAATATGCAAATGAGTGGTTCCCGTGAACCAGCTTCACATTCACAGTCTGCAAGCTACGCCAGTGCTCAGACCAGCCCACAGGCCATGATGCACTTCAGCCAGCACGACGACCACAGAGACAGTGACGAGCTAGCCTTCTCACAGTGGGATTTGTCGGGTGTCGAGTTGCAGCAGTTTCTCCAGGGGTCACAGGAGAAACCTTCATGGAGCGGTGTGGAGGATCGTGCAGTTGACACGGGAGACACTGAACAGCAATCCTACAGTGATGAGGGGATAATCCTCCCCAGTGTGTACCTGTTACCATCAAGACTGAGGCAGTTAAGGTGTGCTCAGAGGAAGCGGGTATCATCTGCAACTGGAGACTCGCAGAAGCCTACAAAACGTTCAAGGAGGGTGAAGCCTTCTATGGTTATTGAAGAGGATGAATCAGAAGATGGGCACCATCCTGGTTCAGTATTGGTGCCAGCTCACAGTAACACTGATGATGTAACGAAGAGACTATCAAGAGGAGGAAGTGCCATAAGCATTACTGGTGGTGTTGCCGCCACCAGATATGCTGCATGTGTAATTGATGTTTGTGATTCACCACACACTGCTCCTCGTCAAGTGGAGGGGAACTGCAGCAAAAGCACTTCCAACAAGATTACTGGTGGTATTGCCGCCACCAGATACGCATGTGTAAATGATATTTGTGATTCACCACACACTGCTCCTCGTCAAGTGGAGGGGAACTGCAGCAAAAGCACTTCCAACAAGATTACTGGTGGTATTGCCGCCACCAGATACGCATGTGTAAATGATATTTGTGATTCACCACACACTGCTCCTCGCCAAGTGGAGGGGAACTGCAGCAAAAGCACTTCCAACAAGATTACTGGTGGTATTGCCGCCACCAGATACGCATGTGTAAATGATATTTGTGATTCACCACACACTGCTCCTCGTCAAGTGGAGGGAAACTGCAGCAAAAGCACTTCCAACAAGATTACTGGTGGTATTGCCGCCACCAGATTGCGTACACATTTACTATAATGTGATTCACCATACACTGCTCCTTGCCAAGTGGAGGGGAACTGCAGCAAAAGCATTTTCAACAAGGTGGAACAATTATCACAGTCATTTTGTGCAGACTTAAATGCCATTATAGAAGATGTTCCTGTATGTCTAGCAAGGAATACCAACAGAAATTACTTTGCCTCAGCACAGCGGCAGGAGCACAATCGCTGGACAATGAACTACAAAGTCGCAGTGATTGACTGTGATTACTCTATTGGTTATGCGGAAGCGCACATAAAGACAGTTTCCAGTAGCAGTGTTTGCAAAGGGGATCATTTAGTTGGTATTCCATCATATCAGCCACAGTCAAGCCTTGATGGTGACTCAGAAGTGCCAACACATGAAACCCGAAACCAGATTAATGGATCCTTCAGAACTGTTTCAAATGTTTCAGTTCCATTGCGTACCCTGTTACAACGACACCCACCAGTACTGCAGCCATATTGGTTCATACCTACTAGTTTTTCCACCAAGAGAAAGCTCCCCGTAGTCAGCGAATCTGTTAATGGTAGTCAGTTCTCCAATGCAGATATAATTCCAGAAACACCAGAGCGTAGGGATCCTCAGACCTGTGGCAAGTACAGTAAAATACCTGATGGCAGGAGCGTGCGTCAGGAACATACAGCNGCGTAGGGATCCTCAGACCTGTGGCAAGTACAGTAAAATACCTGATGGCAGGAGCGTGCGTCAGGAACATACAGCTGCCAAGTTGTGTCGTGCAACTGGGAAGAGGCCTGCCGTTGTAGAAGAAAGTGACAAGTCGACCACCAAATTGACTTCGATATTGAAACGGTCGCAACCAAAGCAGAACATACCCTGCCAAATTCTGATGCAGTCTCCGCTAAAAAAGAAGAGAGAGCGTGTCACTTTCAAAGACTTGGACACCTCCGATGCCAGCACCGACTCGAGAGCAAAGGAGACATTGCCAGAAGTGTGGGCGCCAACGATGAGTGATTCAGAAGATGAGNGACTCGAGAGCAAAGGAGACATTGCCAGAAGTGTGGGCGCCAACGATGAGTGATTCAGAAGATGAGGATGTGAATGCTGTTGAGGTGAATTTAGCTACGGATAAGCATACCAACACACATTGCCGAAGGAAAAGTTTGGTGAAGGCATCTTCCAGTGGTCGCTGTGAAGAAAGGGTGTACTGTGCTGGCACCATACCTGTCGNAGGAAAAGTTTGGTGAAGGCATCTTCCAGTGGTCGCTGTGAAGAAAGGGTGTACTGTGCTGGCACCATACCTGTCGATAATGTTTTTAACACAAGCGTCGAGTGTGTGATGGCCTTTGAAGACTGCATCTTTACAGTCCAACCAAATGAATAAGACTGAAAAAACTGTACATATAACTGAGAGGAGTTTGTTGAGGGATCCCAAGATATTGGTAAATTTGAATTTTTATTATTTGTGTTAGAAAGATGAAGAATGGTGTTCACTACTAATAAAATAAAATGTCATGTTAAAGTTTAGTGTTTAAAAATAGGCACATGAAAAAACAGGTGCACTGAAATGTTCTTTCTCATTACATTTCCGCACTGTAAAAATTATTCTAACTGTGCTAAATCAACGTGTAACCCCAGCTACAAAGAATCATAAAAATTTTCAAGTTATTAATTTTATGTTGGTTTGGAGGTCTGATAAGCTGTATTCACATGCCATAAAAGCAACTGTCTTCTCATAAGGTAGTGTTGAAAGAAGAGAAATTTTTTCATGGAGTTGTTATGCTGCCATTGTAATACTAACACTGTAATTAATTGTGGTCTCAGCACTAACAAATTATAGACAAAATTCACAAAGTACCGTATTTCGGCATGTATAGGCTGCACGTTTTTACAAAAAAAAATTACAAAAAGTGGGGTGCAGTTTATTTACGAATATTGGCATAAAAAAAATTTCCCCCTAAACCATCATATTTACTGCACCCACATTTTCAATGCACCAGAAAAAAAAATATTTTTACATTTTATGCATTGGTTCATTAACTCCACAACTCTGCAATCCTAGGATGAACATGAGTAAACCATGATTTGGCAACAAAGAGGCTTTCACCTAAAATAAGCAAAGTGGTGGATACTGCAGTAATAAGAAATATGCAGTTCTGACAATTTTAACCAGAATGTGCCTATCTTGTAAAATACTGTTTCATGAATGAATAGTGCCTTCAGCTTTAAACAAACTGATGTCGGGCGTGGCACCACAGGCACACCTGGAGGCTGGCTCTACCTCTATCAGATGCAGCAACGTAATCCTAGTTTCTCTTCTTCCTCTTGCTGTATAATGCTAATTATTTAGCTTCCAATGTTCTCCTTTATGAAAGACGTTGGGGTAAGTGGCCTCTGTGTCGCTATCCAAACCAAGAAATTTTGGTTTTCCAATATTGAATAATTGGAAAGGTGATTTTAAAATAATATAGTGTATAATGTTTTATTTGTAATACTGTACAAAGCCTTAGCCACGCCTGTTGTTCTAAGAACCTTCACATACGGAAAAAAAAAAAAAAAAAAATACTGTATGTGGTTATGAAATTATAATTAACTGTTTTGTTTACAGCTGTGTCAAAGAAAGATAGTCTTGGGGCAGACAGTCATGTGTTAGTGAGTGGTTGTCTATTTTTAGATATTTCCCTCTTGGGAATTATAAAATGTTTAGCGACCAAAATAAATAAATACAACAAACCTAGTTTTTGGCCTATTTCCTTCGTATTGTTATGGTTCCCTGAAGAACGATCTTTATTTTGAGGGAGTTGTTAACACTGGGGTCGTTTTGTCAAGAGTTGACTAAGTTCAATTTAACCACAAATAAGATACTTTTATGTTAACATAAGTATAAAAGCCTTGTTATACAGGATATATTTAAGAAACAAACCACACACACACAACATGTATGGGGTAATTTTTCAAAGGTTTGATTAAAAAAGTGTGAAGGTACGGGGAACAGACATACAACATAATCAGTGGCATGTGTATTAGGAATTACTGAGAACAAATCTTGAAACATGCTAATGTCAAGTGTCAAAGTATTCTCATAACATGTACCTATACAGATTGTTCGGAAATTAAACGCCCAAACTGTGAGAGGTGATTCCTTACGAAACATAAAGTCGAAAATATATAGGACACCATATACCTAAACGGAATATTAAAGGTGATATGGGCCTATGAAAATTGAGTTTTTAAAACGTATTTTTTGCAGAATGCCTTGTACGTCTACAATGTTTGTAGAAAAAGGTGACTTATGCTTCCCATGTTGCAGACACTCATGCTTAATGCTGGCCGTCCTTGGTCTGTGCGCACTGTTTGGCTTGAAGTGATATGCCAACACATCAATGACATGCCCTCCACTAGTACATGCTCCATAGCGCACCAAATGGGCGTGTCCCATTCAACCGTGTGGGACGTACTGTGAATAAATCGTAGTCATCTCTACCGCTAGTAGAAAGTACAAGGCATTCAGCAAAAATACGTTTTCAAAACCGAATTTTCACAGACCCATATCTTCTTTAATATCCTCTTTAGGTATATGGGGGTCCTATATATTTTCGACTTTATTTTTCATAAAGAATCACCTCTCACAGTTTGGGCATTTAATTTCCGAAATATCTGTATATAAAGTTCATTGTTGTTATACATATTGTAAATACTAAATATGTAATCAACAAAAATTCAATAATTTATCCTCATTAAATGACAGCTGCATTGGCAATTACAACACCAGCTCAATACGACAAAAAAAAATTTGTTTGTAAAGATGTGTACAATAATGTTCCTGTTATAACACTGGGTTACTTCAGGAAACCAACTTCAGAATGTACAGCTTTGTAGAAAACACATTTTCTCATAAACTGTTCACAATGTCAGCACTGCTATAATGAACCTTTGGAAAACAAATCACGGTCCATTTCTAAACAAATGCTATAGTAAACTCTAGGGTTTCAATTAAGGTGGCCACCTGGGTTGGTGAGCTCCAGCANTCCATTTCTAAACAAATGCTATAGTAAACTCTAGGGTTTCAATTAAGGTGGCCACCTGGGTTGGTGAGCTCCAGCAGAAAACGCTTTATTAAAAAACTGTCAACGTGTTTGAGTGAGGTTTGCTTATGGATAGCATTTAAGGAACTTTGTTATGCATCTGTATATGTTTTTCAGTTTTTCCATTTCTCTCTAAAGCATGTTTTTGTGATAGTGAAAATGGCTCAGATGGGTGTTTTCACTGTCACTTTTAGGTGCAAACATTCCAGTACAAAACATTAAAAAAGGAATTGGAACGTGCATTTGACATTTATTTTTATTATTACGTCAAAATAATAGGGTCTATGCTGAAAGTCTCGTAGAGGCGCGTAATCGGTAGCAAGACAGCACGCTAGTTCAGCGCTTTGCGCGTAGAGGGTTGATGCGCTCGTCTTAGTCGCCCCTAGTGCTCCCATGCTTTTAGGCCTCAGACATGCAAAATTCCTTCAGCCATGCGGCCACCTTANGTCTTAGTCGCCCCTAGTGCTCCCATGCTTTTAGGCCTCAGACATGCAAAATTCCTTCAGCCATGCGGCCACCTTAAGTTGGCTGTGAATTAATTGAAATAGTTTGGAGACTTGGCATTGTATTGCGAGTGTAATGTTTAAATTCATGGCCATTGGAGTGGGGGGTTAAGAGATTTGGACGGCTGTTAACATCGAGGTCTTAGAGCTGATGAAGGTGAAACAAGGTGAGTATGGAGAAGCACTGGAATGCAAGGGCGGGGGAAATGGGAGATCCCATACATTTAGAACACATATTTGGATGTTAGTAACATGTGTACATTCCTACAAACTTAATGGTTTCACTCTGATGATGCAAGGATGAAGTANCATATTTGGATGTTAGTAACATGTGTACATTCCTACAAACTTAATGGTTTCACTCTGATGATGCAAGGATGAAGTAAACAAACTGGCACATAGCAATGTTAATTTTACACACGGCAGCTTCACCAATATTCCTAGGAAAAGCTACCTGGGAANAACAAACTGGCACATAGCAATGTTAATTTTACACACGGCAGCTTCACCAATATTCCTAGGAAAAGCTACCTGGGAAAATTTATAGCAAACTCTTCATCAGGTACAATGTGACATGGTGTTCACTGCACAATGCCCAAGTGAGTACNCTGGGAAAATTTATAGCAAACTCTTCATCAGGTACAATGTGACATGGTGTTCACTGCACAATGCCCAAGTGAGTACATCAACGTAGATGTACCTTGAAACACAGGCACCCACCACTTCCCATCCCACGTGGCTGTATGTACCTATTACAGTCTTCAGTTCAGTCCAGAATCTTGCACACTACCGTCTCGAACCAGTAACCTTTGNATGTACCTATTACAGTCTTCAGTTCAGTCCAGAATCTTGCACACTACCGTCTCGAACCAGTAACCTTTGGTACACGCTCACATCATTCTAGGGACATGTTGCTTGTCACCCAGATGACTGTTGGCAATAAAGCTTGTAGTTTTCTCATTGGACTGATGAGCTTGTCTTTCACTCTTCCACCAGCTGTGGCCTCGCCCAACATCACGCAAGACCCACACCTTATAACTTAAGGTCCTTCCAGGAACTTGAGCCTCGATACAAGGTTGTCTGAAGCATGTTATACAGTTGTATTACATTATGTGGTGAAAACAACAGATTTATTTCCATATGTGCCACAGGAAGTAGTATATGTATTTCTGACATATCCCTTACCCGTTCATTCAGTGGGGAAGTTTTTGCCACACCACAAGTCAACAGAATACTCCTAAACAGGAAATGTTCGCATAACTTGGCAAGATTTTGACAGGCAGAACCACCAACTGTGTAGTGACATCACTATATGTGGTTCCATTTGCAGTGCATGTCATCAGCTGGCTCTTAACCTATTTGTGTATGCATTCAAATTGGCAGCACTTGGCTGAAAGTAGTGTGCAATTACTAATTAAAAATGTAACACATTTCAATGGTAAATAACAAAATTGCTTTTTTTTAGTTACTTAATCTAATTTAAAATTATTTAGTTCTTTCTACATTATACTTGACAAACTTACAGAAATACAGCGATATAGAGCACTGCTCTCTGTGTCGTGTCATGCACAGCTCTTGCTGTATGACTTGACAATCGTTGTGTAAAAGCAGGCGCCAAGTTGCTCAATTTATTACATCCACAAATAGTGTTCCTGTTATAATTTAAAGTAATGTAGGAAGGGACGAGAGCAGGGAAAGAGGATAGTGGGTTAGGCAGCGAGACGGTGAGTTGCTTGCAGAGAGTTAGGGTAGAGCAGTTTGGGCTGAAACAGCAACCAACACAAGGCAGGGGGAGGGTTGTCGTGCAGAAGCAAAGCCAATAAGGGGAGTGAGCACCGGGGATTGTAAGGGTGAAGGAATGGGACAAGCAGAGGAAGATGAGAGACAGCGTACAATTAATGGTAGTAAACTGTAACGGCAAGCTGGAGGGCTTAGGGATAAGGTTGAAGGATAGGGGCAGTGAATGCAGACAAGAGTAGTGACAGGGAGTGCGAGGGGGGGGGGATAATGGTGTGCTTAAGGGAGGGATTGAAAGGTTCTCTAATATGGACTAGCAGATAAGTTGAAGTGATAGAAATTGAAGTAAGTAAGTGAGGGACGTAGGAGTACGACAACTGGCAACTGAGATTAAAGGAATGGTAGATAAGATGAAAGACAGAGAGGGGGCTGTAGTGCTGGGTGAGATGGAGGGAGTAGAAGGTATGGGTACCATGATGCAGAGAATGGCAACAGGGGCTGTAGAAATACCTACAAGACAGAATGAGGAGGGTGCTGGGACAGTGCGATATGTGGTGTTGGTCAGGCTTGGGAATGCTATAGTTGGTTAAGTAGTGACGCTCCCCGCGTCCATGCATTTTTGGCCGTCAGAACACACGCGCTAGCGAAGCCTGCCGGCGGTCAACACCAATAAATATTAAGGGTGGCGGACGTGTCCAAATAAAGGATCCCGCGCCTCACAGCTGCAAAGACGGGCCACCCAAGTTTTCTGCACGTGCAGACGGCATCCGGAGGCAACGGAAGCCACCAGGGCACGAACACAGCTACACTGGGCAGCCGCCCCAAGATACGCCGAGGTCCCACGACCCCGGGCTTC
>NQII01000743.1:33853-57213 GCA_002778355.1 Clitarchus hookeri
ACCTACACCGCAGGTTTAAAAATGAAAGTGATTTTGTTCGCTGAAGAGTTTGGAAATCGAGCCGCGGGCCGTGAATTCGTAGTAAATGAAACGTTAGTGCGGGGCTGGAGGAATTTTTCTCACTTATAAGTCGCACCCCGAGTTTTCAATAAAATTTTTAAATTAAAATGTGCGACTAATATGTGATAAAATACGGTACCATTTATCACAGTGAAATCTTTAACCTGAGTGCTACTTCCAAAAGTTTATTATGTAAAATTTAACTTTTTCCTTACACCAAATATGTAAATAAATCTTAATATAATAAGTAAACTTTAATTAAATTATATAATTAACAGTTCCTATATATACTTCAATTTACCTTTTTGTATGTATTACAATATTTTGCTAAATTGATTAACATTTTTTTTTAGACATTTGGAGAATGTTATTAAAGTATATGACAGTTAAGATTACATGGCATTGTTTCTCTTCAAAAATAAATGTTGGTAGTTCCCACATGGACACTGTTAATAAAATATTTGACAGTTCCCACATGGCACTGTTTGTTTACAAAATATTTGAGAGTACCCACATGGCACTGTTTTTGTTTGCAAAACGTTTGACAGGTGTCACATGGCAATGTTTTGTTTACATACTGCGGAAGGATACATAATCGGGTCCCTGAAAGTAGATCTTTAGCAGGGCTTCAGAAAATTTTGAAGTTACCGTGAATACATTATAGCAGTTTTTTTTTTTAAATTTTAATATTATCTGGTTATGTTGTGTTTGTTATTACTTCACCAAATTTGGCCATAACTAATATTTTGAGTGTTCAAAGTAACCCCAGTTTACGGTATGAAAAGAATCTCACTTTGTTAGCCAGATTTGATCTCATGCAAAGCATGAAGTACATTAATGCATCAACTGCTTATCAGTAAGGAAAATTGTGCTCTTTGATGTCATCTTTCCTTATTTCTGAAGTTTCTAAACTCTTTAAAATTGGTGTGAAAACTGGCTTATGGTCAGGAAAAATGTAGCATTGAAGAATCCTTCGAGCATACGCCTTCTGACTTAATTTTATACCTCCTCTTTCTTGTTCAATTTCAGTGGCCAAGAAGTAGTCTGCTTTCTTTGAAACACTATTAAATTCAAACGTCAATTCTTCAAGAAAGTTATCCTGGTCTTGTTGATCAATTTCCGCAAGCAACCCATGATCCACATATTATAATAATATGAGCTTTTTACCTTTTCTCTCTCGAATGTACAAGCCAAATTGTTTATGCCAAGACCTTGGAGCTTGCTTAAACCTATAGAAACTTTTCTTCATTTCACAGACATTATCTGTATCATCATCATATCCTTTTGGCTGTATAATGTAGATGACTTTGTCAGGCTCGCCATATAGGAATGTTGTTGAAATAGCAAAGTAAGCAAGGTACACCCATTCATTTGCAACTATACTCAACATTGAGTGAATTGTCCCCATTCTCGCAGCTGGACTGAACGTTTGAGTGTAATCTATTCCTTGACGTTAATAAAACCCTTTGGCAATCAATCTTGCCTTATACTTGTCAATACTGCCGTCAGGATTTGTCTTCAATCGAAAAACCCACATACATGGAATTGCTGCTTTGGCACCTTTTAGTAAGGTCGCCTTTCGCCATGTGTGATTTTCTTGTAGACACTTCATCTTTCTGTCCATGGCTTTCATCTACTCTACACTTCGTTTGCTGTTCAGAATATCTTAAAATGTTTCAGGGACCTCAATTTTGCTGACAAACTTCTCTGTAGCCTTGACAAAACCTTCAAGAATTTTATGTTTTCTTAATGTTGAACAATCTCAGTCATCTTCTTTGTTGTGGTTGAACATTTTCTTATTCATTCTCTGAATCTCTCTCCACTTCAGTTTCACTCTCTTCATCGCTTGTCACAGAGCGGGTGCACCCGCAGGAAACCCAACACTCCATGACAGTGACGTTTTACTCCCTTTCCTTCCATGCCACTCATTTGTTCACGAATGAGTCTTACCAAAATCTTTCAATCAGCAGAGTTTCAATTTCAGGGAACAAATAAACAATGCAGTCGCAAAATAGTGCAAAAAAGTCAGCCATCCCCTGATACAGAATTGAATATCAAGTATTCAACCCAAAAATTGTGAGAAATGATCGACATACAGTTTGTTTTATTTTGTTTATGTGTGGGCTTATTCTTTTTCTCTTTTTTCATATAAAATAACCAATATAAAAAAAAATACAAGCATGATAAAATATTACTAAAAGCATGATAAAATATTACTAACAGCCAAAAAAACATGCTTTAAAAGACTTTATATAAATTATTCATTATAAACATTTTCAATGTAAAGTTACAATATTTGGGCTAAGTTTGTTGTGCTCTGTGAGCCCATAATTAATGTAACGTTTCAAAATGTACTGATTATAAAACACACTTATCTTAAACCATTGTCCCTGTAAATGCCCATAATAAAGCCCCTATAGAACATGGCAGGATATGCCTTCTGCCATGTTAATATCTTATGTTGAGGTCTCTATCCTTTCTGTCTTCCCAAGACGAAATACAACCCCTTTTCATAGTCCAAAAAATACGTTGACCAGTGTTGAGAAACATCCGAGATAGTTTTCAAAGTGGTTCAAGTCCAGTAAATTCAAATCTTGATGACTTAGATCGTACTGTCAGGCTGTTGCTAGACGCCCACCATACACGTTGTATGGAGGGGGTGGGGGGAGCCTCGCACCTTTAGTCTTTGCTCGCCTGCCAAGCAGTGCACCTGCGTCAGCTGCGACGTCCTCGCTGCAACGCCAAACACGGTCATCCACTACGTAAGCCTCAGTTCCCTCGTCAGTAATCCCCTGTAAGATGTATAATTTGCGGTGTAGAATAATTAAATGAGATTTTTGGTGTTTCAGCACCGTCACATGCTGTCTTTGACTTAACAGTGGCAGTTCATATTCTTCTCGTTGCCCTTTTTCAGACTCATGTCTGAAAGTGGCAAGCTGACTTTTTCTTCACATTCCCTGGGCTTTTCCTGGAATGTCACACCTCTGGACAAGAAAACTTTCTGATTTTCAGGCAAGTAGATTCTATACCTTTCATCACCATCATAAGCAGTCGAAGTTGGTTGAAGAAGATGAAGGGGTAGTTTGAGGAGATTCGCAGCCAGTACTTGTCTTCTGTATCGCTCACGAATCCTGCCGACCGAACTGCATGCCGCAGTCAATTCTAAACTCACCTGACTGCCTTGGATGCATGGCATCATTTTAAATAATCGTTCAGATTCCCTCCATGGAATTATTGAAGCTTCTGGTCACTTCTCTGATAAAAATACAGACTCCACACATTTATAGTCTAGATTTTGAGTTATGATATTGGTAAGTGGGGTATTAGTTATGCACCGCACGGCAGACTAGGGCTTCCACGGCCGCGTCTCGACCAAGCATGCAAGGCATGTGGTGGCTGAGTGGTGGCTCATGGGTTTCACAGCGTTGTTTTACTGGCTTTGGCTAGGAATTTACACTGTGCTATTATCTAGCAGCTTGAAGGTATGGGCGTTCAAAGAAACGTCCTGCAGACAATTATTTGGAGGAAGGAGGAGGCAGAGGCATTTGTGTAGTGAAGCATGTTTGAGGTGAATACTGTAACACATGTAGAATTTATTATTTTACTTATATTTCTTTTCAGTTTGCTATGTTTTCAGTTTCATATTTAATGTTGCTCTTTGTCAGGTGATACTAGTTCAATTTAAATACACTGAGAATATGGTTAAAATTAAAGTTATGCCTTTAAGTTTATATATCTATGTATAAATAATGACTGAATGTTTGTTGGAAAGAATACAACTATAAGTTCAAGGAATTACATATATTTTTAAAATTAAAAAATTTAAAAAAAATTAATTTGTGCTGATTTTCTTTAGAGAAGATTGCCACTTCTGACGTTCTTCAGGCGAGGATGGCTACAAAAATCGAGCAACATTGGATTAGTGGGAAGCAAACCGTAAAGAACAGTTCGAGATCTGAGTTACCAAATTCACACCTCGATTTTGTGACTTCTGTTCAGCCCCAAAGTCCGTCTCAGATTTTTTAACTTCCAGATAAAAAATTACAGTTTTTTAATAATTGTCATGGATCTTACTTTTCTGTAATCAACACTTTTACCTAAGTGTAGACACTTGTAAATTTGTTAATGACCAGAAGAATTTATTATATCAGGAGAATTTAATTTTCTTAAGTTCAGTTATGTTTAAAGACGTGTTCTGCAATCAACCCTATGGTTTTTCAGAGAACTTAATTTGAATAGCAGATTGCATTCATGTCACACATAATATTTCTCATTTACTCCATTATTCAATTTATTATCATTTTCCAGGTTAGTGAGTTTGATTTGTTCAGTTGGAAATTATATAAGGTACTAACCCTGAGTACCAGTTTGATAATTTAAATTCCTTGTATTTCTGTGAATTATTTAGTGAACCTAATTATTTCAATAAATGTGTCACAATACATTATTCTTTTGTTTGCTTTCAGGCAGTTTGACCACGAGAATTTTGTGTGTACCTTATTGCTTCAGAGCAGCTACCGGGCTTCAGCGTTTGCCATTCGTGCCTTTAATATCGAGGTGGCGAGAGTCCAGAACCTTGTCAGTGACAGCAGAATTGGGCAGATGAGGATGAAATTTTGGGAAGACACCATCGAGAAAATATATGCCGATAATGTTCCACAGCATCCTGTTGCCATTGGACTTCATAGTGTAAGCACTTGTCCTGATATAACAAAACAATTAGTCATTAATGAATATCAATAACATGTTTCTTATTACACCTCATAACACAATACAAACCAAATTGTTACATCAGTTCAAAAACTGAAGTTTATGATCGAGTTGATTTTCGTGACTTTCTTTTCAGGCTTTCAAAAGGCATAAACTGACCAAGAGGTATTTGAAACATCTTATCATCGTGAGATCATCAAAGCTCACATGCCCTTCCTCGATGCCATTGAGCTGTATTGCGAGGCGTCAGTGTATTACCTGTTAATGTGTCTGTCAAGTGAAACTGTGAAATTCTAAAAAAAAGTGATTATGTTACAAATTTGCACAAAAATTACACCCATGTGCGTAAAAAGTAGAGAAAACAATAGGAATATTTTTAA
Source organism: Clitarchus hookeri (assembly GCA_002778355.1). Taxonomy (NCBI): domain Eukaryota; kingdom Metazoa; phylum Arthropoda; class Insecta; order Phasmatodea; family Phasmatidae; genus Clitarchus; species Clitarchus hookeri. Next base: position 39,004 of record NQII01000743.1, read on the forward strand.
TATTCACCAATTGTTTATCTAACACTTTTATTTCAACGTTAAGACATGGAACTACTATCCCGTCCGTCGTTTTCAACTGTTTTGGGCGAATGCTGCACCATCTCATCTTCTTCCAGCTTGCAAAGGCTATGCTTTATAAGCAGGCTCAATTCTGGCTCTCTTGTTTGTTTCTCTTTCAAATTGTGTTTGTGTGGCAGGTGTTATATAGCCTAATGATAAGAAACACAGTGTGTCATGTGCAACATTTCTGGATCTTCACAAACATACTCATTTACGTAAGACCTAGACAAAGAATCAACTACAAGCATTTATTTTCCTAGTAAGTATGTGACTTGACAGAACATGGAGCAACAACTTAGGTCCAAGTCATTTCAAACATGTTGAACCTATCTTTCCAATTGGTTTGATCATGAATGAATCGAGGGCTTGAGATCCATCAGAACCTGAATGTGGAAACCAAACATCCATTCATGAAGTTTGGTAACCTCAAAAACTATAGCCAACATATCTTTTTCAATTTGTGCCCAGTTGCTCTGACACGGTCTGTCATCTTACAGTGTTGCAAAGGCTATTGTCTCTTCTTCTAAAATTGTCAACAGGAATCACATTCACCTCGGAACCAGTGTCTATTTTGTAATGTCCTCTCTCTTACCATTCAGATTTTCGTGCAATTCCCTGAGAATATGTCATCAGTGTGCAAAGCCTGTGCGCCAACAGCTATGTTACCAAAACAATCACCACCACTTCCCTGACTTAAATGCACTGTCTTAATCTACCTGACTTTGCAAGCCAATGCAAAATCATTAAACCGCTCACACTTGTTAAATTTTTCCCCCCATGCAGGGCACTCCTTTCTTTTGTGAGTGTAATTACACTTGGCGTCGCTAGAGAGTTGCAGTGCTGGATGTTTCGCTAAACAAGCCACGTCATTGACCTCATCAATGCCGTACGCCAAAACAAAAATCCCTTGATTCAAATGTAGATGATGTGAATTTTACAAAATGGATGATGGCATAGTTACATTTACTGATACCTTTTATGACGATATTGCACTTAAACATTACATAACACTACCATTAATTAATTAATCACTTGAATTGCAATATCAAATACGTTACTCCTACGTTCTGTTGTCAGGGCTGCTTCCAGAGTTGATCTTCTCAATACAAAAACTCTTCAAATTTCATGAAAAACATAGTTAACCCTATAAAATTATGAGTACCTGGTTAGGCTTCCCCTTCCCAGGGCGCCAGGTTGATATGGGTATCGTGGCCACGTGCGAATGCGACATGTCCCCCACCGCTCCAACATTCTCCCTATGTGCCTAACAATTAAATCACAGACTTGATTTACTGCACATACTGGTTCAGCTAATTACACTGCATTTATGATGCCGCCCCTTGTAATCGCAAACGTCACTGCACCGAATCTGGGGGTCTGCATGGATAGCACTCACGCTGGTCGAGTGTGTGGGATTGCTGCACAGACCCGGTCAACGCGCACAGTGCATTGACGTACTGCTGGTAGTTTGTAACATCCTTACATGTACATCATTACAACATTCAGAAGCAACTTTGTCATTGGTGTATTGGTTGAAAGAAGAATAGCACTTGGCAGTTTGAAAGCAATAAATGAACATTGAATGGGTTTACAAAGAAAATAAATTGAACTTGACGTCTCCCATTAATATAGTTCCAATCTCAGCTTAGAAAGTTAGGTTTCTTGACCTTGCATTAAAGGTATATATAGACGTAAGTACATGTAACAATTTCTTGTGTGGGACGGTGCTGCTGGCAGGCTGGTTTTCTTATGCATCTCTGGTTCCCCTGCCCTTGCATTTCGGTGCTGCTCCATACTCACTTTGCTTCACTTTCATCAGCTTTTAAGACCTCAATGTTAAGAGCCGCCCAAACGGCTGTTAACATAGAGGTCTTAAAATGTCTTGGGACCTTTTTATCGACAACAAAAAAACCATTACTAAAACGAGACTGTCATTTTGCTAAGCTAATTATACCAAAACAAACTTCTTGTAATTGCTTGCAACTTTTGAACTGAAATGACTTGACAGACTTCATATCTAAACAACTATAACGACTTTGTTCACAAATTAACAAGGGGTAAACGTCTTGCATCTTTTAAAACATTTAAGAACTCGGATAACGACTATTAGGCCTTAAGAACACAGATACAACTTCATCTAATTCAATTACTTCGCCTTCATGCCCGTCGCGGTTCTAAAATTACTGCACTTCTAAATTAAAATTTTGCAACTTGTAATATCAAAACTACTTCTAATCCATGCTGGAGCCCAGGAACCAGCTACTAAGGATTACAAAAAGTGAGAGTTACTTAGCTAGCTCACGTGCATACATCCCCTGGCCTGGCTGCCCGAACAGAGGCCCAGGTCAGCACTTCACCATGGCAGTGATAGGTGCTTGCAAGAGCCCAGACTATTCTGATCACTAATCCAGCCATCAGGCTATATGTAGGTGAGTGTTGTACAAATTTTGAAGACGCACTAAATTAATGCCAAACATCATAACACTACTATTCTTTAACAGTCGAAAAAAAAAAAAAAACCAAACGAAAATGACTAGACTTAATATCAACAAGCAATGGCCCACATCCTAACAAAAAGGAACTAACAAATCGGCTAAAAACGTCAACAAATGAAAAATCAGGATCTAACATCGATCTGAAGAAAAAGCCACAGCAATTTCCCTAAACTGTAAAAATTTACTTCGTAACTATATCACTGCAGACTTTCACAGACCTGAACTATGTCTTAGGCGTGACTTTTTATATTACTTTGTAGACTATAAAGTATAATGCAAGGTGTAATAGCAATTGATTAACCACAGATTAACTAATTTCCAACTAGAGATTCGTGAAGTGACAATACAGCAGCCTCTCGGCCATCGTACTTTTATATTTTTACGTAGCGCTCTTAGCTAGATGGCCATCCCGTGCTACGACCGCCCAATCGGTGGAGAAGAGGGATCATGCCCTCTCATCACAGGTATCCCCTTCCATGCACCCGAGGTAACCAAATCCAAAAGTACTATCCAAACTCCTAGTGTCTTACCAGAACACAACCGGAGTGGGTTGCCGCTCACCGCCCCGTCTTTCTTTGAGAGGGAGAATCTCTCCAGACCTCCTCCAGCATACGGAGTTAACCACTGCCAGCACGAGCCAACCTCTAGTGATCGGTACACCAGAGAGAACCTCTGGTGGAGCCGAACTGATCAGCCCGTGCTCCCACTTAGTTTCCATGGCACTAGTGGGTTTTCAATGTCCGACCACTCACTAATGACCCGCATGACCACAGGAGGGTGGAGTACGATCGACTCGGAATGGCATACGTCCTAGATTCCTCGGGGAATGCCGAAATCAGAGATGGCAGTCCTCGTTTTAATTGGAAGAATTGTCATTGTGTTCACTGCACTCGTATGTCTTCCATGCTGTCATCGCAGCCTCCAAGCAGTCACCACCATTTCCTACCACTAGCAGTGCAGTTGGAGGTGCAGTCATCGGACACTGATCTTTACCATTTCATAGAATTTCTTCACCATGAAATTCCAGTATTGGGCCCCATCGGCCTGAATACCGAGTGGTCGGGACTAGGTACCAACTATTGGCCCAAACCATCACGGCAGATACCCCTGACCAGCCACGGGCGGTGGAACCCGATCAGCGGAAACAGTGGTGGCACGAGTAGCCTTGGGTCGCCATGAGTGGAGAGAGGCTATAAGAGATGTATCACCCACCCTTTCCAGGGTCAAATATGGTAACCAGGCTCGGCTACTATAGCATGGTACTGCCACACCACCTCAGACGTCCGGAAACCTTCCTCCCAAGGGAGTCTCAGACCCATATCCCCTCATGAAGTGACAAAATGTATTTCAAGTACATAACGGAATAACTCTCAACAACAAATGCAGGTTATGTGTGTCTGAAAGTTGCAAATCTGAGGTTGCCAGATGAAAACACATGACATACTTCTGACATGTAGAATACTAAATATACTACAACAATCTGTAAATAACTCAAAACCAGTATTTTTGATTTGTGGCAGTCTTCTTGCAATGGTGCGACATCAAATATGTTTCAAAATCATAAGGTTTTAATTACTTGAACAAAATTTTCATGATTTCAGTTATAATATGGGTAATCCAAATAGACACATACATGTCTGTACCACAATAATATTCACCCCACATGGTCAAAAATATTCAATATATGAAAAACTAATCACAGTAACTCTGCAACACATTTTCCCAGACAAAACATACAAGTGTATTGATATTTCCTGCGTAAACAGTTGCCACAAGAATGCATTATCCCAGCATATAACATCGTCTTCGAATGTCTCAGCATCTATTTAACTGCTTGTAATGTTAATTTTATCATTTTTATTCTACAAACAGTTTGGGTAGAGCAGTGAAAATAATGTAAACCTATTTTCCTTCCCTTGTATACACAAAAGAAAGGGATAGAGAATGAGTGAGTTCAATGCATTGACTGCCAGGTTATGGCAGAGGCAAGTATTTCTCGTTCACATTCTTTCAGGTCGACAGTTACGAGGACTGCTGGACTCCTGGCCCTATCCAAGGATTGCAGAGCCTGGGCATCGTAGTAACGAGTGCCAGTGGTATGGCTGGTTCTGCAGGTATTCAGTTCCTGCTTGCTCTCGCTGGCCTGTGTTGACAAATGTTACATCCTGGGGTTGAGATTGTTCAGGCACGACCCACATGCGCCCTGTGTCTTGTTGAGTGGCTGGAAGAGCCCAGGTCGGTATTGTGGCAGTTCTTTAACTTTTTGCTGCCGTACAAGTTGGGTGAGCTCCCTTTGGTATACACCATGTGACTTTACTCTTCCATTCTCCCCCTCGCTTGCAGAAAGACATAGGTAGGGAGTTGGTTTGAAAATGCTACAGGAATCTCTCTGTGGCAGAAGTGTAGAGTAGAAGGGTTCCCCTCCTGTGGAAGACCAGGATCGGGTAGACATCTTGCCGTCCTCTCGATCTCTGCACCTGATGGTAAATCACTGTGAAACATACAGAGCTGGAATAGGCTGTGTATAGCCTTTGCCTGTCTGTGCCAGGATTCTGGTTTCTCACAATCCTCCAATTCCAACACCCTGCTGTAAATTGTTACGGCATGTTGGTTTTTTGCAGAGGGGCGGTGGGGGGTGTTGACAGTAGATGAATTAACCTGGGTGTGACCTAATGCTGACTTCAACACAATGCTCATTTTATAGTTTGACTATAAAAACAAAAGAAAGTTTTGTTTTTGTTTGCTGGACTCCACTAAAAGAAAATGTTTTAATAAAAACCAGTTTTTAATCAAATAGTGTAAAATATTTTTTATTTTATTTTTGCTATTAATCTAATAATAATGAGATACTAATTTACGTCAACATAAATAAAACTATTTTCTAAAAAATTATTTCTAATATATAAATTAAAATTTGAACTATATGAAAACGGGGGCTGCAGAATTCCACATTTGTAGGTTAACTTTTACAAACCTTACAGTATCCAAGCAATAATTTGCTGCGCTTCGCTCTACTGCAGTGCTATACTTAAATAGAGTTTTATTACGTTCATACGAACATAAGCGAATGACTTCTGCAGCATCTAGGATGAAAATGCATGTGAGTATACTGCATTTAAATGAACCGCCGAACACACGCTTTCCTTATATTCTGCTTGGGCTAATGCTGCTACGGTAAAAAATAATTTGCAATCAGAATATTAATAAAGGAGTTGTTTAATTAAACTTGTAATGCTTTATATAGTAATCAAAAGGTTTTAGTACTTAAAACACGTTCACTTTTAATTTTTTTAAATATAATTTTTAACGGGAATAATACATTGTTGTCTAACCTGCTGTAGCGTACGTCAGAATGTGCGTGGCGAGAAGTTGTTGGTTATGGTGGAGAATGGAAGCGGTGTGGAAGAACGTGTCTTTTATATCCGACAACGTGTCTTTATTATAATGCAGTGTTCTTAATTACTCTAGAAAATGCTGTCAGAAAAGTGTCGTTTCTGAATGTTTATTTCAGTTATAAAATGCTGTCCATTTGCACGGATATACAGATACTCCACTGTCGTCAATATTTTTGACATAATACATTGAAGCAAAATAATTTTGTGCCATTCCATTTGCAATATTTTATAGTTCTCAACTGTTAATTTCAACAGCTTATAATTCATGTAAGTGCAACATATATATATATTTTTTTTATATCTACCAAATATGCATATCCCAAAATCTGTGGCTTTTTACATTCCATAGTTATTGGAAAGAAGTTGACTAGACTGGAAAATTATGGTGGGTTCCGCACCACTTGATAACCGACTTGATTCTCAGAGTGATAGATGTGTTGGTCCAGCCCCATCGCCACGTGAATGCAACACTTCGTAACTACGTACAACCCATGCTGCCTAAAGTATATTTTACATGATGCAAGATGGGTCTGGTGGGAGTATTAACATGCTAATTCATGAGCAAATTCCTCCCAAACAAAACTTACATTTACTTATAGCAAACTTCTCTTAGTAGTTGATAACCCCTATAAATGTTTAATAACCACAATGTTGTTATAAAAGCTACTGAACACATACAGGTTGTCCACCATAAACTGGGCAGTTTCGAAAGCCCAGCTAAAGCTCTACTTGTATGCATTCTTGTGTGAAAGCTGCTTTAAAACTGACGAGTTGCTGGGAATCTTTAGTGTGTCGTAGACAGAATTATGATGCAGAAATAATTGGTAAGGAAAACTAGTTAATAGGCGTGGCAGATCCAAGTTGTTTTTCGAGTGGACCATTAAACATTTCTGTATCGGTTTTGTATACAGAAGTGCCACTTTTAAAATTCATTAGAAAAACACATGTGCTATTTGTTATGGTATATAGCCAACATACTTGGCAGGATTTTGTGTATTAATTTTTTTTAACTACCAGTTTGGCAATAGATTCAATTTATAGTAGCTCTAATATTAGTTGTAAGTAGTTTGACTTAAGTTTTACTGTTGTTGATAGCCCTCTAATGTAATGAAAGCATTATCATACATAGCCAGATTTATTTCTCTTGCATTATGTGAACATTACCTATACATAACAATGTCTGATCGGATGTACGTTACAGATTGTGTCATGTGGAATCAACCATGCTGCGCAGCAGGGCAAAGAATGTTTCTCTCAAGAAGGTCAGAGAGTTGGATGCGTTTCCCAAAGTGCCAGATTCGTATGTCGAGACAACGCCTCTGGGAGGAACATGTAAGTCACAGCATATTACTCTGTGTTAAGTTGAAAAACCTGACCAGTGTTTGGGTTCATCAATCTCACCCAGTAAGTAGGTTCAAGACTTGAAAAATTGTGGCAAATGGATAAGGGCAGGAATTACTGCTATAAATAACTAAAGCACGACTGTAAATGTAAGTTTGAGTTATTCCCTAGCTCGGTCTGGGCATATGTAATATTTAATTCAGTTCTGTGCAAATCAGTGCTTGGAGTAATGCCAGCTATACAACTATTATGAACTTTTAGATCAGAAATTTTCTGCTTGAGGTTTTAATTACCTTGTTCCATTGTTTTTTTATACTGTAAAAAAAAGAGCAAAGCATAGATGTGGTAATAAACACGGTAACATTTTTAAGACCATCCTAACAGACGTTATCTTTTGAGAGTGGTGAAATGTGTTGAGTATGTTTATCAGCCACTACCAGGCACAGAACTTGGCCGCTCGAGGAGAGGCGCTCCTCCCGCCAGCTGGTGCCGGTAGGCTACCATGGTATTTCATCTACATCAAAAGCAATATTCGTGTCGCCTAGAAAAAAAAATTATCAGGAAGTGAGTTACAGATTTTGATGATTTTAACTACGGAGATCAGTGAAGTTTGTGTTGAAAAAAAGGGAGGGGGAATTCCAACAAATATTACGACAGCTATGCCTGAGAAATTACGTTATATGGTCTCGAAACGTTCCGTGGCAACATTTTTGGCAAAGTGTCTGTTTTTGTTATAAGAAATGAAATGATGGGCGAAAGTTTGTAATAAAGCGGAACGACATTACAACTGCGTGAGACAGGGACGAGTTTGTGCTGCCATTGCAAGCTGCAACACTGTCCGTGTCATCTTCGCACAGTAACTCAACATAATTGCTCAGTGATTGGTGAATTGCTTGTCGGATCACACTTTTTCAGCAGTGATCTTACCTGTTAACACCGTGTATACAGCATCTCGTGTGTTCTGTTGCAGTTTCGGTGGTGACGTGTGTGTTGATTCTGCTGCTGATGTATGCAGAGGTGTCATACTACCTGGACTCTCGGTTCGTGTTCAAGTTCCTGCCAGACACCGACTACAGGGCCAAACTGAAAGTGAACGTTGATTTGACGGTCGCCATGCCCTGTGGAAGTAAGTCCACTTGCAACATTCGTTGCCACCGTCGTCATTGTTTGTGACCGCTACTTTATAAAATTCACTTAACGCAATTTCTATTGTAGGTTTGGTAATAAATGGTTCATCGTATGAAGATAATTTTGTATAATTAGTGTATTTGAACTTTTATAGGATGCAAGTAACCATGAAAAAACAAGGAAAATTACTAACTCAAACCAACGTAACTAACTTAAAATTGCCAAAAAGTGAGAGGAAAAAAAACAATAAAATTATTCTCTTTACAGAGAATTATCAAAATTTAATTATTTGGGTATGAGTAGCCCAGATATATCAAATCAACAAAAGTAAAATTTTACTGTGTTTTGGCTGAGAATATCATAGTCCAATACACAGACGTAAAACACAATTTTTAATGCAAAAGTAATCCACAACACAAAGATGGACAGTTCATATGTAATAAAAATATATATAAAACTCAAAATAAACAAAGAAAATGAGGGAGCTGAAAATACTACAAACTTAACGAATTAAGGAAATCAAAGAAATTGGTAGTTTGTAACACAGGAACCTGTAATTTTTAAAGAATAGCGGCTTTTCCAAAAATCCCGAAAAGTGGTATATTTTGACTCTACTAATTGCACAGAACACAAATTTACTATGGGCATGAACATATCATGATTACAAACCACAAAAATGATAGTGGGGAGGGCTATGAATATCAGGGAAATTGTGGCGTAAAATCATTAAAAATACACCCACAGAAAATATGAAAACACCTCAATTTAACATTTGTCCATCCAATTTCTTAATGTGTGTCAACCTAACTTAACCTAACCCCACGATGAGTGAATCACTATTTTACAATTGTAATATCGCCTAGGATTTTATTCTAACCTAGGCTTTTAATTTTTTAAAGAAATAGTAAAACATTCCAGAAGAATGTGAATGTACTCGCCTAGGTACGCCAAAACAACGTTAATTCAACAAACTGGCAAACGCCCAGGTGACACCCGCCACATAGACGACTGCCACGCATAGAAGCACTCACACTTGCACCCTCCATTCTTATATTACAAGCCTTCGCACGGTCAGATTCGGACATCATAACTCTTGTGCGCAGCAACACTCCACTCGCCACGAACCGCACTGTTCTGCATCTAAACTGCAACTAACGTACGTTAACGTCTTCACATCCACAGCAAACAGGACTATACAGGCGTGAACAAAGCAGCCAAACTCCTCGTATATTAACTATTTTATTTTTGACGTTCTGCTTATTTTATCATTACACCCTCCTAAATATGAAACATGTAAGGTGTGCAAAAGCCATTTATATAACTTTTGTGTGTCTACTATATCTCCTTCAAAAAAGCCGCTATTCTTTACAATTACCCAGGAACCTGAATGGCTATCAGCTGTTCCCATATGCGAGAGAAGGCTTCTTATAGAGACTATGACCAACTAGCTTTTTGTTTATGTTCTCTCATATACATTGCTGTTCTTCATCTCATTTGTTCTTTCGTGCTCCTTATTTTGTGTCATTTATTGCCTTTTGGTTTTGTACCTTCTGAATTGGATTTAAATTTTTGGTTTATTGTTACATTTTCGTGTGTATGCTATGATCAATATTTTTTGTATATCAATCAATTTTTTGCAATGTACATTGGATTCTGTTGTGAGCTTAATATTAGCATAATGTAACATATTTTTCAGTTTAATAATTTAAAGGTTTTTCTTTTTATTAGCGTGATTTTTCTTCTTCTTCTTCTTAATAGTAATTTTAGTTAGATGGTACATTTTTCTTCAAAAGTATTTTTTTTATTACTTTTTTAAGTTTTTGTAGATAACCTACAAAATGTAGACAGTGTAGAATGTTGCATGTGATCTGTTATACTATTGTGACAAAACTTCAAAAACAAGCTGATACATTTTTTGCACATTTTATAATTTCTTTATCAGTTGCAGTATGGAGAGGATAATTGTTATTTTTGCCATATGATAAGTGAGCGATGATAGTAGACTGTTTGCACAAGGTATAGGAGCAGATATACTGGATTCGACGAACCAGAATGTCCTTCAGTTTGGGCGCCTGCAGCAGGAAGAGACGTGGTTTGAACTCAGCCCCGAGCAGAGGACCCACTTTGACGGTGTGCGTCACGTGAACTCTTATCTGCGAGAGGAATTCCATGCCATTCAGGAGCTCTTGTGGAAGTCTGGGCAGAACACGCTCTTTGGAGAAATGCCAGAAAGGTACTTGTGTTCTACGACAATTATCAAGCCGAAATTTAGTCCTTACGTTGTTACGTTCGTGTTCTGTATGGAAGGAGCGTTGTTGCTTTTAAAAATGTGTGTGTACGTTAGTGTGTACATACTGTATATATCTGAGATGGAGATAAATTTACATCCTGACCATTGTGCAAGGCTCAGAAGTTATTTTGTGCTGCACTACGATGGAAATATGGTTGTATTTTGTTTAACGGTAGGAACTGAGAATTAGCCATTACTGAAGTAATTTAAATATATTTTCTCAGCTTAACTGGTTTGAAGACTGTTAATAAACACAGAGTATGTAAATACCTCGAGAAAACACGCTAGCCACCAGCAACGTCCACCATGTTTTTCACATACAAAAATTTGGGGGACCCCGTCGGGAATGAAACCTGGAACATTGTGGTGGGATGCAAGCCTACTAAGAGCATGACACCAGGGCCCCATTTGGTTAGTATAGTGATACATCGTGACCATCTGTGTTGGCCATAGTTTTTGTGCTGTGGTTTTTCATCTTTGGATATTAAGTTTCAATGTAATGTAAGTTCCCTTTCAGCATAAATCAGAATGATTATATTCTTTGAGTGGAGAAGAAATCAAAACTGCAGTAAAATGAAATTTTGTTGATATTTACTTCTGAAACTTTTTATTTTGTAATATAAATGCTAGTTCTGTCATGGCCCTTACATTCAGTTGGAAGGTTTTGTAGTTTGGGTAGCTTGTAATTTACAATCTTTCATAGTGAGCGCATGCAGGAACAGTATTATTTACTTGGTATATTTGCTGACAGAATACTGTGCTATCGGATACTTATCAAAGGCATGACCTTTGTTCATATCTAGATGTGCTTCTTTCTCCCTATAAGGCTCAAAGTGTCTAGGGAAAGTGTGTATTGCTGGCGTACCTTGAAGAGAGATGTTTATCGAACCACACAGTAGCAGTCTAGTATAGCTCAATGCCACTTTCTGGTCGTCACACCAGTTCAGACGCCCTCAGTCCAACTTAGCCACAGTACTGCAGCCACTCGCAATATATGCCAGTATTCTCACTAGTGTTGTGCTAAGTGGCGGTGGGGGACAAATTTCTCAGAAGCACCTGAAGAAATCCCCTCACCACGTGACAATGACTAGCTCTCCATTCTCTCCATTGCATCCACAACCGTATTGGATGTCAATGTAAGGTTATATGCTTTCCTAGCAGAATTAGTTATATTCAAATAGCAAAGTAGCAGAATTAAAATGGTTCCAAACTTACACAGAAAAATACCAACCAGCGAGTAAAACTTGTTAACGTTGATATTGATTGTTTAAGGGCATGACACCATTGTGAGAAGTAAAGAAGAACTAGTATAAACACATGCTTTTTCGCCTCGTCACTTACCATTAGTGGGATTGGCGCATCAGCTTTCCTTGCTATATTTTGGGGCATATTTCGTTTTTTTATTTTTTTTAACAAATGCCCATAAAATAGAAATTGGAAATATGCAAATATGCAAATATTATGAAAGATCATCAAAAATAAAATTTGAAATGTAATACAAAAATCTCCCTTAAAATTTTGATTGCAAAAATTATATTTTATACTACAAAACGTGTCGACTCTTTAAAATTAATATATACTACATGCCTATTTTAAATATCAAGAAAATTCCTCCAAAATGTTGATGCTGCAACCTGTTGGGTAAATTTATGTCTAGCTTCCTCCTAATGGTTGAGGAAACTGTGTTTCCTTAATGAGGTATTAACTCTCACTATTTGCTCTGTAATTTCTGTGATCTTCGGAACTGCTGGTATATGTGCTGGGGGGAAGGACGGTCTGGTAGGGGCCCTCACTGGTAAAAATTTGAGAATCTGAAGGGGCCAGCTGTTGAGTGGTGAGGCATGAGACACCCAAATCCAAACGTTTGATAGCCGGTGTACTGCTGGGCCAGGAGGCACCCACTGGCTGGTGTCATGCGAGGTAATGGTGAGTGAAAGACACTGTGGTACGATGCACCAGGCTTCTCATAGCTGCCAACAGGATGTTGTTCCATAATGACTCGGAGGTGCTTGGAATACTTCTCTTTTCTTGACGTGTACACTGGGGATGTTAGGTGCTTGCTTGTCGGAGCGTGTAGTGGAGGCACCACCTTGTTCTGGCCAGCTCGGTGCTTGGGCGTGAGGATAGTTGTGAGGCACTTAACACATGTCACGATAATCAGAGGGCAATGAGAAGGAAAAAATTTAATTAAGTAAAATGGATGCTGTGGGCGTACAAAAGGTACAGGCATCGCCATATTATATAAACATTACAGTTGTAGGAGCATGGAGGTGGAGGTATATGGTGCATGATCTTGATCTATTCAGAGAAGAAATTACTCTCCCTGGTATTGGTGCTAAGCCTCTGCTGGAGTCCATATCAGACGAGTGGCATCTCTAGCAACATGACCTGCTGGGATGTATGCCCCTCAAGTTATGGTGCTCGAGTCTAATGTGACACGGGGAGGGGGTCCCTGCTCCTCCTCGGGGACAGTTGCGTGAGCGACGTTACCACTTACAGAGTTCAGCCTTACCTGGGATTTACAGTGTTCCCCACCTAGGGCCTCGATGGTACTCAGATAAGCTAGGTTACCAGCTCAAAGTATTGAGTCCCATGGTTACCAAACTGATTACACCGAAGGGTGGTAGCTGGGTTTGAACAAGGGACCTAGGGGTGAGAGTGACCGTAGAATGCCAAGTCCAGCGCAGACGTGACACTCAGGTCGACAACTCAGGACTTGTTGAGACAGCTCTGTAACAAGAGCTGGCTATGTGTTATAAAATACAAATTGGCGAATTACTGCTTGAAGAGCAAATCAAACGTAAATACAATGAGCTGCTGAAGGCAAGCTGTATGAGTAAGGAACACTGGCTAGCGAGAAGCTCGGACTGGAGTCCGATCTTCAGTGAACTGTGACTACTCTAGGCGTGTGCCAAAATAAGTAGGGTCCTGAGAGCTTGGCGAGAGAGAGACGAATGGCAATGGCTGGAAGGAACGGGAAACCTCCCCTATGTACGGCTGCAATACGCCATCGGTACCTGCCTGTCCAGAGCGACCACAGCGAGGGGTTGGTTCCACCCACTCTAGACAGAAGCGGCATGGCGCTCAGATTGCTGGCTACCAGGCGGCAAACAGAACTCGGTGGCTCGTAGATGCCAGTGTTTGACATGCTCAGAAGCAATTGTGCTGCAACGTTCGGCATCATGGTGGATCTATAGGGAGCTTCATAGGTGGAGGCTATAGTTTAAAAATAGTCCAGAAAGATGTTCCTAATTCTTCCAACAAAATTAATAGTTTCTGTGATGTCACATGGCGGCATAACAGTCTTGATGACGACCACACACACTACACGTGCCAAGGAGGTGAAGAGGGGGTAGTGCAACCTCTCCACTGCCACATCAGTCATAACATTTCTGCACAGTAGCAGGGCGTCTCAACACTGCACTCCCCCCGCCATCCAGCCATTGCAGGTATGTCATTGCACACCTTCCAATACCAGTCACATAGTTTTTTCAAGGTGTTACCTTTATCCATGCCTAGCATATGTTGCAGTATTCTGTAATATATGTGCCGTCACACTCAAAGTTGTCTAATGTTCATCGCTAGTCATCTGCCTGCATATACCAGTAATCCATTTTTCTCTGTAATTGTTCATGTGGCTACATACTTACTTGTTAGTTGTAAGGTAACCGACACACCGCAATTAAAATACTCTTTTGCTGTAACTTAAAGAAAAATTGGTTATTTTTATGTATGTAGGATGGTGTTTTTCCTATCGCTAGTCATAAATATTCTAGGTCGTCTGGAATTGTTTGGCCGATCGTGAATGGGTTGTAGGGGATGCTAAGACAAGACGTTTTTGTCAAGGAACATGTACCCGTAAACATCCCCCTGCAACGTTGTAGGCACGAAAGGAAGTGCACAAATTTGAATTTTGGGCACGTGCTGGTGCAATTTCTTGGCTGGGTGGGCTGTTTGCAGGAGCGTCGACCAGGAGGAGGTGGGGAGAGTAGGAGAGTCTTGGCACCGACTGGGTTCAGCATGAGTGTATGCATACATAACCCAAACAACAGCAAATGCGTAGTACTGTCACAACTTGACAAATGTATTGTTGACGTTGCAATACACATGATATAAGAGATATTCAAAATTACATCACTGTTTTTGCCTGTCACAATGCACTGGACACGTGTCCTTCGCTACATCTACACCGAACGTAATTAAACTGCCACTCTTGATTACAGTCACGAGGCTGTTCATCTGCAAAATGCCCTTCTCCATCCTCCCCCCTCGCCGGCCTTGCCCAGGCTGCAGTGACTGTACATTCAAGCCACGGGGACGTGCTGGCCTGTGCGCAAAATTAAAATTACTCTACTTTTCTTATCTGTAACGTCGCAGGGAGATGTTTGTGGGGATATATTCCTTAACAAAGATGCCTTAGTGTCCCCTACAACCCATTCACGTTCGGCCAAACTATTTCCGAACACTGGGCGTGGCAAGATTAGTTTACTCTATAGTATAGAATAATTGTGTTTGTGTCTGTGTAAAGAAGTGTGTACACGTCAAGACATCTCTGCTCTCTATGTCACTTGCATTAGACACTCAACTCATATTCCACGAGTTTGTAGGAGCCATGATGGTGTAATAGTCAGATTACTCGGCTCCGAACAAGGTGAACCAGGTTCGATACCTGGTGGGGTCACCCGGATTTTAGCATGGCAGGTTTTCTCGGGGTACTTCCGGTTTTCTCAGGATACTCCCATTTCCCCTACCATTGCATTCCACTGCTGCTCCATCCTTGCTTCATTCGCCCTTACCGAGGCTCGATATGTTGCTGTTAAGTACCAACTTGCACCTATCACCTTCGTTGGTGTTTGTTAAAGAAAGGAAAAATTTACACTTATGTAAAACTGTAGTGTTGTGTTATCAATTGGAACGAGTAACTGTTGACAGGACGGTTATACCAGACAATGAGCCTGATGCATGCAGAGTGTTTGGAACCCTGACACTTAACAAGGTTGCCGGGAACTTCCACATCACAGCTGGCCGCTCGCTCGCCTTGCCTCGGGGGCACATACACATCTCCGCGTTTGTGTCGGAGCACGAGTACAACTTCACCCACCGTATCAACAGGTTCTCATTTGGTGATCCCAGCCCAGGCATAGTTCATCCGCTAGAAGGGGACGAGAAGATCACCAAAGAGAGTAACTATCAGCAAATGCAATGTATATTTGCTTTAAGTAATGTTCATGCCACCCAAAATTTTACATGTGAATTTAAACCTGCGCAAATGTGTTTGAAAATACTATATTTTACCAAAGCTATCTATGATTGTAAATCAAATAAGATGAGGTTTCTATAACTGGACATGTGTAGACCAAATCTAGTTCCTCTTCTGAAAACTGTTGTGTAATTGGTGGTTACAAACCACCCACATGCTACAACAGAACCTTTCCATGTGAAACCCATTTTGTATAATGCATGATAATTTATGTTCACCATATTTTGCTGTGACCTGTTTATATAATATAAATACTATGGCTTTTTTTTTCCGCACAGACATGATGCTGTTCCAATACTTCATTGAAGTGGTGCCGACGGAGGTGGACACTTTCCTGCAGCGCCTAACCACGTACCAATACTCGGTGAAGGACCATCAGCGGCCCATCGACCACCACAAGGGGTCGCATGGTGTTCCTGGGATATTCTTCAAGTACGACATGAGCGCCCTCAAAGTGCGAGTCACCCAACAGCGAGACTCCTTCCCCCAGTTCCTGGTGCGGCTCTGTGCCACAGTTGGTGGCATATACATCACCTCAGGTAACTTTCTTCCTAGATTGCGGAGAGAAATTACTGTATTTGCCCAAATATAACAGTATGATCTACCGTATTTACTGGATAGTAAGCCCCCCCCCCTTCAATTTGGTCCCTCCAAAATTACGCCTTGGCTTAGAATCAAGATCGGCAATATTACATTTAGTTCTAACCAAGTATAAAACAAACTGATAAAATGGACAGTGTATATTTACCAGTACCTTTACAGGCCTAATATTATTATATGTTTTCATCTAAGAATTCCATTTTTTGACAGGCAGTGTGTGGCAGCCTGTCATAAATTAAATTAGCATCATCCCGTACACAAATAGCTGATGCGTGAATGATTGAAAGAGAATTTTACGTTGCCTATTGTTACGGCCCTGTCTTCAAACAACAAACATCAGAGTAATACGTGGGCATGAAGGAGTTCTCAGAAAAAAGTTAGGGATGGGTTGTATCGATTCTTTGATGCTTCGATTCCACCATATCTTCTCGGAATCGAAATCGTCAAATATTTTCTCGAGATTTCACTAATCATTCTTGAATAAATCAGTAAAATACATATTTTTATTTTCATAATAGCAACGCTTGCGATGGTCGACTTTCTTATCTTAAAAGTATTTTCTATAAATTAAGAGAATGAATTTTTTTACATGACAACAAGTTGCAGTGTTGTTAATCGTAATCAACTAGGAGTTGTAGTTCACAAACTTGCTTTCATTCGAGCGTCTACTTTAAACACTGTTTTCGCCACCACACATTTGTAAAGCACTTAAGAAATGTTAGTACCGTGACTCAGTCAGCTGTACGATGTTTAATACACACGCAATTGTTTTAAACATTTCACTAGATATTATCACATTTAAACACTCATAAATTCAACTGAGCACTTCATGTAAGAACATTATTTATGTTTCAAAACAATAGTTGTACAACTTGCAAGGAGCGTGCTGTAAGTTCGTTGATTCTGTGCAGGCGTGCCATGTTGTTTGTTTATCCTAGCGATATAATTTTTTCCCCAATACGCTCTTTCAGTGATTTTGTAATTGCTGAAAATTTTTTGCACCTGCATTGTGATTTGTTTGTGCTAAATTAGTTGAATTTGAGTTTATTTTATTAATAGGTGGCAAATAACAAACGTATGAGAAAGAATCTGCTACGCTTTGTAACTTCCATAGTTCTAGCTGTTGGTTCACAGTAAAGGCCTCGCTACAATTGATTTAACACAGAAAACATCACACCCGCAGAAAGTAGAAAGCATGTGGTGTTGTTATTTATACTCTCTACAATCACGCAAAATAGCACAGGAGAGACGCACAGAAAGTTGAGCAAAATCCTTAATTTTCTGTGCTTGTGCGCTGTGCACAGCCAATCGGAACAAGGATACTGCCTAGTTCATGTGTAAATATATGAAAGATATAGGAAGAAACTAACTTTACTATTGTTTGGAAAATTTGCTCCTAACCAGTGTTTGTTTTTGTTGTCCTGTTGAATGTAATTTGTTGTTTGTTGTAGAATGTAGTTGAATGTAACACAATAAGTTAGTTAAATTTTATATTAATGTAGTTATAAAACAAACCTATGTTATGTGACAAAAGCCAAACAAACTTTAGAGATGGAGATGTGTAAAAAAAAAATTGTTATGGTTCATTTTTACAGAAAACAAAAAACGTAGGTAAGGTGTAAAACAACGTTAACACCAAAA
>NQII01000743.1:57238-70023 GCA_002778355.1 Clitarchus hookeri
TAATAACTAGAGAGAATACAAACCTGCACGATTTACTGAAAAATGCTGTATTTAATTTTAATGATTAACTTCCGTCGTTCATGTGCGTGTGCCGATTTAATTGTAGCTTGTAGGTCTGTGCTCTGCGTGAGTTCCGTGCCTGCGCATGGCATGTGCTGTTTTGTGGGCTAAATCCATTGTAGCGCAGCCTTAATTTGTATACAAAAAATTTAACCTGTGACCGACTTTATTATCCAGAATAAATATTTTTACTGACGTCTGCTGTGCTGTATTCTACATAGTCTCGTGAACGTGTGTAAATGTGTAACTAAAAGAGGGTGGGGGGAAAGTGTTGTTACATACCCTAATAGTTTCTTTTCCTGGCATTTCTCCAATTATAAATTGGACCTAATTTATGATTTTCTGTGATAATTTACACTCAACAAGCGTGTATAAATGTCATCTTTTAAACATTAAATCCTTAGTTAATTATGTCCAAAGCTTGTGACCATTCTACCATTTGTCAGTATACTGACAAATTACCATTTGTTAGTATACTGACAAATTACCATCTGTTAGTATACTGACAAATTACCATTTGTTAGTATACTGACAAATTTGCAGTATGCAATTACTGCAAGTGAAAGATCTCTCGTGGGCACTGAGAAGGACACAACTAACCTAATATTACACTTCCACACAAAGCACAAGGTTCTTCCTGTAACTGATGATCGATTTTTTTTGCTAGAAATAAATGTATTTCATTACAATAAAATCCACTTATCCAATTCTCTAAAAAAAAAAATCAACAGACAGTGCTTTATAATTAGGAAAAATGTTGAGATGGATGAAGAAATTGTAACTTCCTTTTCTTTTTATGCATTAGAGGTATAGTGTAGACTATCTTCACTACATGTAATTTGGCCACAGATTTTTTATTTAAATAGTGCTGGAACATAAACAGTGCTTTACATTGCTGTCAACGGTTGCAACATTGCATTTTTCAGGTGTTATATTTAACTTTGGTTCTAGATATTATATTTGTCTATGAAGCTTTATTATCTGATTGAAAACAAAGTGCAGAGAAATTTTTGGTAATCTCATTAGTTTGTTGACATAGAGATCATTTGTAGATAATATTTAATTTGTTATTAGCGGGTATAACATACTGTTCATTTATTCCCTAGAGGGTAGTAAGCATTGCGTGTTGTAAATCACGTGAATGAAAGAAAAGTATCGTGGTTGGCTCAAAAAGAAAGAGAATCTAAGATTAGGTATATTGAAAATACAGCAAATCACAATATATTTTTTTGCAAAAATCTGGCATCTCCGCTAATTAGAGAATATAGCCATTGGGCCGATTAAACATATCTGAAGCATTATGCTGTACATACATACTATGAAATATGTGATGTTAGTTTTCCTTAGAAGCTTTGTTACAGTTGCGTGTCTGTAAATATTTAATTTATAATATTTCACCACTTTACATAAAGAATGTATACGTCTAAAGATGGAATTCCAGTGGACACCCTGGTCTTCACGCATACATCAGTATAACCTCCCTCCCTTCCTTCCTTCAGTCTGTGTAACTCCTCTCTTGAAAAATTTCTGGCTACGCCACTGAATCAATGCTCGAAACAACCTTCACACAGAATAAATTATGAAATGTATTTTAAGAACATTATAATTCAAGTGCACGTTAGTGTTTTCAAGACTACTTTAACACCTGAAATAATATCCAAGTTGATTTTAAATCATGAATGGGAGTCTTGATCTGAACCTATATGTCTAGATTCATACCACATTGTTGATAATCAGATTTGCAAATAACTCTGGGGTCCCCCCGCGTCTAGGGACATGCTGGTAGGCTCCTGTAGCAAGTCATTCATGTGTTCAAACCCCGCCTGCAGTTACGTGATGACACGTGAAGATGAGAAATCTTGTTTAAATAAATGTCAGTACGCATTCTGCATCAAGACATAACAAATGATATAATGATGGAACTTATAGATTACTAATTATTATAATTGCTGCAACAAGATTTTAACATTGTTTATAATATATTGTGTGTTTTTGTTTCTTTCTTTTTATTCATACTGAAATGTTACACAGTGTTGAGCTTCTGCAGGCCATAAATTATGGTTAATTTATGTTTCATTTTTAGAATCTGTGGAGATACATGTTAAACCTTAAATTTAATGCCAATATAAAAATTCTGCTAAATTACATGGCCAAATAATTTCGGAAATTTTTTTTTTTTTCTAGACCAAAGTAAAATTGTTACGGGTGTCTTATCTTTGAGTTAGTTCTGTATTCACGGGAATACAGTGACCATACCTTAGAAATTTGGCAGCGCATACTTAGCAAGCATCTTCCACGAAACTGAATTCCGAAAGTATGAGTGAAGTTTCTCTCTGCACGAGATTCTGTGCAGCATTTAAAACACATTACCTTTGTGCATGCACTGCAAGCTTTCCTGCATCTCACTGATGCTGTGAACTTGTGCTTGTTACCAGGTATTATAAACAGCATGTGCCAGCTGTTGCTGAATCTTCTGATGTGCAAGTATGTGCGGTCACGCTCCGATGGAACAGTGAGCGAGAAAACATTGGACGTGACTGCAAAAAGTCCTCCTGTACCAACTGTATCGCTCGTCGCACCAGACCTCACTCCCACAAACTACTTCCCTCCTGTGCACCTCGATGGTGTGCCTTTACATACATAGCCCAGCTGATGCTTTCATTACTCGGTTCCATACCTGTGCGCAAGAATGTGTTGTTTTGTATTTGCTGGTGTTATGCAGGAAAAAACAGTTTCGATGTTGTGTTATGTATACTGTCATTATTCTAGTTTTTGGATGGTACATTTTCTGAATCTCCCAAAGTATCTCTTAGAGTTATAAATACGGGAGGATTATTTTTTCATTTTGGAATGTCACATTCTAGCACTGAATACTAATGCATTTACGAGAAACTGAGTCTTTTAAAAATTAGGTGAGACCACAGATAACTTGTCGAAAAAATCAGTGTGTACAACACTATTTTAAAAATGTGTTTGTATTAACATTCAATTCAGTTGTGATGTAAAATGTTACAGCAAACAGCAAACACATGTGCAATCTTGTTCATCATATTTTTATTAAAGGAATTGTTTTACTGTATTAAATTTATGCATGGGTTTTCTTAGCACCAGTTTTGTAATATATTTGTGGGTAAATATTTTGTAAAAATTTTAAGGTTTGTTCCTGTGTAAAAGACACCATTTATCTACTACTATTTATTATTGTTATAACTTGCATCACATTGTCTTGTTGGTAGTTATTTATTTTGCCGGTGTTGTTTTAAGGAGCAGGACACTTATCATCCTTTTACTGTATTAGTAATTTTGAAATGCTTTTTTCATCCATAATATGTTCACTGTTAAATATATTTTGAATGGTAGTATACATTTGTGTTTGTTTTGTCACACAAATACTGGGCTTGAACCATAATTTTATCAATATTTTCTTGCTGGAGTTGCATAAATCAAATAAAAGCCTTGACTAGCTGGCCAGAATTGTGGCTTACCACTTGTTCAGTTGGTGTCTTGTGATCATATTCTGCTGGGAAGATTAGTCCCATCCCTGTTGCAGAGTTCTCTTTCTTTAGACGAGAAATATTCAACACGTCGTGTCGTGACAAGGATTGCTACTGGTTGAGGGTTTTCTCAGGGATATTCTGGCACTGCTGCACACTCACCTCGCTTCATCCTCATTGGCTGTCAAGACCTCTATGTTAAGAGCCGTCCACTCCCTGATGTACCAGCTGGCTAGTGGGACACACTAACTGATCTTTCCTTTGCCACAGCCCCGATGTCGGCCTACTGTTTTCCTAGCAGAATTAATTATATTCAAATAGAAAAGTAGCAGAATTAAAATGGTTCCAAACTTACACAGAAAAATACCAACCAACGAGTAAAACTTGTTAACGTTGATATTGATCATTTAAGGGCGTGACACTATTGTGAGAAGTAAAGAAGAACTAGTATAAACACGTGCTTTGTCGCCTCGTCACTTACCCTTAGTGGGATTGGCGCATCAGCTTTCCTTGCTATATTTTGGGGCATATTTCGTTTTTACTACCTACCGGGGCAGAAGACTGTTGTTCACATATCAAATCTTACAGCTACGTCCACCTTGAAACTTAACATTTGTGTTCTTCATATTCAATTTTCTTTTAATAATTAATTCACAGATCAAGGTTCTTTCGAAAACTTTTCAGCTACTAGTTCACTACTCTTTTACTCACTACATTCATAACTTGGAAAGCATGAAGCCACAAACGTGACACATGATGTCGAGGAAACTGACCACGTCGTCACGGTCGGGCATAGTTACACTGTACTGGCTGCCAACCGGACCCTGGCCAGTATATAAACTGGAGCGCGTGGCTCGGCACAAAGTCTGGTGTGGGCCTAACTGTCCTCCGCAACACTGGTTTACACACAGCCACTAGTTTACCTGAAGTGGGTGTAGCCCTGAGTAGCTCCTGACTCGGCCGCTGTTGCTGCTGGAACTCGTGCCCAGTCCTTGGGCGGAGGTGGTGAGAGCCCTCGGAGGGCTGCTGGTCCTGCTGAGTTGCGTAATATACCCAGGGGTACGTGGAGTCCCTGGTGGAAGTCAACGACGACATGATGCGGCTTGCTGGTGGTTTGTAGGGTGGCTTGAGCTCCTTCCCGGGGCAGAGGGCAGTAGGCGCTGGGTTACAGAGCTCAAGTTGGACTTGGAGACAGTAGCTGCCTTCCTAGCTCGCCACTTTGCATCACTCCAATATGTGTATGGCATAAAGGAAGGTACTGAAGTCGGCCTCGCTAAGGAAGAGCAGGCGACAAGGATCCCTAGCTAGGTATAAAGCCAGTCGTGGCCAAGCATGTCTGACAGCAACGTGGGTGTGGACCAAAGGGATCAGACCTCCAGATCCAGTCTTATCACTCCTTCCGACGACCATATTTTACACCTACCTTTGTATTAATTTAAAAAAAAATGTAATTTATATGATTTAAAAATTTTTAATTGTCTTCTTTTTCTTTTATATAACCATATACGATGAAGTTTTTGTATTCAAATTGCTGGAAAAGTGTGGTGAGGTACAGCATAGTAAAAAATATTTTTATATTTTATGTACACATTAACAATATGTTTTGCTTCCAAAACAATGTATCACTGAGCATATATCAATAAAAATAATTGTTTCATACAAATGTAGAATACATTGGCACATAGCTTACAATCGTTAATTTTTATAAATTTTTTTAGTGAGATACATTGTATTGAGATTTAGTGGATGTTGTTATAAGTGCAGGTGTATGAATAGTTCATCTGTTGATATGTACAGTGGATTCTGTATCTGTGACTGGCTTCAATACAGTTTTGATTGTATAAATTGTTCGCTCCCATCACTATAAATTACATTCAATTACCATTTGACAATAAAGGATTTTAGAAAATATTAATATCTTCGAAAGCAAACTATTCTAAATAAGTTATGCTGTAATCAAGGCATAAATATTTTTTTTGATGTTAACAAACCAACAAATCTTACAGGCTGGCTTTACAGTTTTTAAGTGTATCATTAAAAACCTTAAATCAAGTTAGGTTTGCAATAGATCTACATTATTTGTATAGACATTCTTAATTACCTGCTCATGACTAATGGATGCAGGAAAAACAAATGAAAATAGTTGCGTTGTAAAGGAAAACACGTCACCACATTAGCCTATACAAGGTCATCACATCTACTCTATAAATCCACTTTTATAACAAATTTATTATAAATTTCCGATGCGTGCACACACAGTCACGCGCACACTTTCGTTGCAATCTGGAGCATTTATATTTTTTTCTGCTTCGTCAATGTTTGCTATGCTGTCAACACGTTGCACTCTGTAAAGTAACACAGTACAGGTATAGTAATTGTTACACTGTAGAATTGTACTTCTTAAATTACCACGTATTTATCAACCAATAAATGGCATATTCGATAAATAATTAAGGAAAGTGTAAAGTGATTTTTTTACTAAAGGTTTAGAAAGAGTTCAGTGTGTGGAAAAGCATTGCGTTATGCATGTCAGCAGCCATGTGTTAATGAGCGATGTGCAGATATGTGGAGTGTTAACAGCAGGCAGGCATCCTACCAGGTGGAACTGCATTCCAAGAAAGAGAGAGCAGTAACTAGCAGAGGGGAGGTAGTCTACAACAAGGAAGAGTGCCCAAGCAAAAGAGAGATAGATGGCCACAGGAAGAATGCGGACAAGGAGCAATAATTTATCATTTTTGGTTCGCAAGACCCCAATGTTTAGACCCTCTCAACTCACTCCACTCCATTATCGTTTGTCACTATAGCACTGCTCCACTGTATTTTTGCAATTACAATACATATAATTGGAATTTTTCTTACAAGTTTTTATTAACTACTGTGCAGTATTGTTTATGGTTTAAAATAATCCCTTTTCCAATGTTTTCATTTGATTCCGCTTTTAATCATAACTAATGTAATCATACCAGTATGTTTAACACTGATTTTGAGGTTATGCAGTGTATTTTTTGTATGTAAAAGTGAATTCGACATTTATTGTATGTCTGCATGTATTGAATTTTTCTGCCAGTCCCCTGAAAAATGATAGATGGAGAATTCACTGTACGTAATATACTTATTGGCTGCAGCTCACCCAAATTCATGTCATGTAGTTCTAAGTGTACTTGTGGTTCCAATAAGAAAAGAGAGGAAGTTCTTGAGAATTTAACTGGAATATTTCATTTTTAATGTTACATTATTTCAGTAACGTAATACATAGTGTAAAATGTAAATATATGAACAAAAAGGTTTTTTTTGTTTTTAATTAACTGAATGAATATTACACACTCTAATATCATTGAACTCAAAAATTCTCTGTGTATATATTACAACATTTACGCGATCGTGACGTTTTGCTGGCTAGGCCAGCTTTATCAGGCGGCGAGTTGTAGGACACTGCAGGATGGTGGAAGGGCGCTGTTGGTAGTAAACCTAGCGGCCAGGTGGCAAACTAGGGTGGGTCTGAAAAATTTGCCGGTATAACTGATGAGTGTGGTTTGGAGCTGTGATTATCTTATTTTGAGGTATGGCGGCTGCCTGGATTTGGTTATAAATTGATGAGCTTATTCCCAGCGTCTGAGTTCAGAGCTATTGCTTGAAGGTGGTAGTGCTCTGACAACTCTGGTGCCGTAGCAGGAATCAATATCCTTGTAGTGTGATGCTGCATGTGCTCCAACTGGTTTGTCTTAGGTTACTGATGTGACCAGCTACGGCTTGCTTGGTGTCTGCTCTGTGGCCAGTCTGAGTGTGTTGGTGGTGAGGCCGATGTATTCTGCATTACAGTGTTGGCTCTGTAGCTGATAAATCATATTTGCTGTTGCACAGTTGTAGTTGCCTTGGATGGTGTATGTACGGCTAGTGGGTCTGATATTGAAAGAAGTTGAGGGTTGGCAGATGGCACAGGAGTCACAGTGTGAGCTATTGCAGGGGTGGTATCCTTTGGGGGTAATAGTTTGGTTGGCATTTGTGGTAGGCTGCAGCTTTGGACGAGCCAGTTTGTAGTGGATGTTAGGTGGCCTTCTGAAGACCAATCTGGGTGGTTTGGAGAGCAGGTCTTGTGTTTGTGGTGAGGAAGCCAGAATTTCATATCCAAACTGGAGAATGGTTCTGAGTTTACTTAGGCCTTCATGATATGATACCACCAGGGGTATATTAGAGTTGTTGACTTTGGTTTGTGTTCCGGTGTTTGTGATGGCTTGCTGAATCTGTTTGTGAACAAGGTACCTGGGGTAGCCACTGTTTGTTGAGATCACTGTTGGTGGAGCAGATACGTTTGGCTCTTGTGGCAAGACTGTAGGGTAGGGATTTTTTGACATAGTATGGGTGGTAGCTGTCGAAATGTAAGTACTGAAGGTTGTTGGTGTGTACAGTAGTTTGAATTGTGCCATTGTGGAGTCAGTTAAGCATCCAGCAATATGGCAAGTGTTTTGGAGTATGACCAGGTGAGCTTGAGCGAACTGTGTGCATTTAAGTTGCTTACAAAGTGAATTAGGCAGTCTTCAGTGGTAGTCCATATCATGAAGATGTCGTCAATGAAACACATCCAGCAGTGTGGTTGGGTTGGTTGATGACTTGAGGAATTTTTCTTCTAGATAGACATAGGATGGGGCCATAGGTGTACCCATTGCTGTGCCTTTGACCTGAAGGTAGTGTGTGTCTTGAAATATGAAGATGTTGTTGCTGACAAGTTCAACAAGGAATGCTGTAGAAGGTTTGCTGTGTGGGGTCTTTGCTTGAGGTAGTATTCTATTGCAGACAGTCCAGATGAGTGGGGGATGTTGGTATAGAGAGATGTAGCATCTATGGTGACCATGTATGCGTATGTGCATGTTTGTGTGTGTGTGTGTTTTTTGTGAAACATGCATTCCTATTTATTTCTCAGTGGTGTTGAAAAGAAGTTTTTTCATTTTTCATCTTGCTGAGTTTTGCAAATGCGATTTTTATTTTATTTAGTCTCGTGGTCAGCAATGGACACAGTCCAATCCATACCAACATAACAACATGACTTAATCATTGCCATTATACTTCAAAGATAAAAAGACGTATGTTTTTCAGTGGGTTGTTTTTCTGGAGGCTGACATATCTCAGTAGAAATTATATTGCCAATTTTTGAACAACTTTTGGACTGAACTCGTTAAATTAATTAACTACACACTGTAGGCAACACACCTTAACAGAAGGCTAGAACTGGCCTACTGATGCTGTCAGCGCATATGGTTGACTGGTTGTTGGAGTGTGGACTAGTATATCTGCAAGCTTGATGCACTAAAGTAATACAGTAGTGTCACTGAAATTATTGAATTTTTTAAATCTTTTATTTTATGCCATTGAGTAAATGAGATATTAAATAGTGATACAAAATAACAGGAAAGAGACACTACAGTAGAACTTTACAGAAATGAACCCTCACTGTTCCGAGAACTAAGATCGTTAACACAGATGGGTCGCTGTAGACATAGGAGAGATTTTGGACTGATTTTAACCCACCCTGACCTCTATATGCCAAAATTTGTCACGTTTTGCATGAAGTCTGTGTTTAGTTTATATCACAAATGACTCCTATTTTAAATTAAATATAAATTTATTTCAACAACTTCTGAGAGAAGTTATATCCAATAGGCGTTGACGCCTTGTTTCACAAAATGTTTACAACATTGAGCAGTGTGAGGTTTTGCCAGCATTGTAAGTCCATGTTCAATCATCTCGGGCGTAAAATTCTGATTTTTGCAAGGAGTATTAGTTTAATTCAGTAGTTTGGCATCTTACGAATAAAATGATATCTCACAGATGTGTATTTCACCCCCACTTCTCATCAAATGTTTCAGTATTGTGCGACGACAGTGCAAAGCCAATTTACCGTGGCTGCTGGCAGGAAAATCAAAGGATTTGTTACGGAAACATTATCATAGAAGGACACGTTAAATACCTTTTATCCACCAACATCAAGCATCCATAACTCATGGCAAGTGTCATGTCTGAGTTATTAATTACTGATAGTGATAAAGAAACCAGTATTAATAACTGTATTGATGCGTCACTGTCTAAAAAAATTACTCGTTATTAAATTAAATATTATTATTCACTTCAAAATGTGATGTACGTGTTGATAAAGTGTGATTGCCGTAAAGTAATGTTGCTAACATAGATAGAGAGTTGCTTCACACGTGTAGGCGGGAGGGGAAGGTGGAGGGCAGCGGCTGCCAGATAATGGTGTGCACCATCAATAACCTGTTGGGCTGCAAACAACTCCCGTCGACTGCTGGACTCCTTATTTCGTGCTTGTTTAATATAAATTATTATTTGTTTGTACACACATCCATAAAATGACTGCAGCGGACATTTTGAAGTGTGTGCACATATTGACAGTATTAATGCTATGGACAAATGTAATTTTTGCACCACTCTACCAAAATCAACTGCACATATCTCTTCAAAAGACTACAACATGAAAATGTTATTGTCTGTATTGTTATTATTCTGTATGCGGTATAGTCTATTTAACATAAGAATTTTTAATATTTTTTTTATTGTTTGGCAGCTTGTCTCTAATGACTGACATCAACGAGACGTTAAACCTGCCTACCTACATCAAAATGTGTTGCGAAGCTGCTCATGCATAGATAATGAGGAAGAATTGATTTGGCTGTAGAATTTTTTATCGCTGCAACGGATATTAGGTGATACAATCCATAGTTTAGTCACTTAAAAAAGATGTTTAAAAATTGCAGCTTTCTTGCCCAGCTAACAGATACAGTACGTCGTAATTCTCACAGAAAATTAGCTATATCATAAATCTTAGTTTGATTTACGAGGGTAATATGTTCATCATATTACTACAATTTTTCTGTTAAATCCATTCATGTGGTTGCAATATATTTGAAACATTATCTGCATTAAAATTCAATACTGAATCTCAAACACTTGAAATTTTATTCTGATCAAAAGACTACTTGCGTTTGTAACTCTCTCGTCTGTTTCGCTGCATGCACCTACAACTAGAGCGCACACCTTGCCTGTATGTGCTTAAAAGCACAACAGAAACTGTGAGGCAATGTTTGTTATAGACTGCGAATTTGGTTTGACGTCTTTAATACAATGTTAATTGTTATTCTTAGGAAGTAGCAGTCTGGACGTTATAGCGTATGTGTGGACCTTGGAAGTATTAGCAATTGTTAGTCAGCATATTTTCATTCATAATAATAAAGTATTTTGTGATTAAAAGTGACGTTAGATCATCAAACAGGCGAGATCGGACAGTTTAAAGTTTGTACACGCAAAGGGGCTGAGTGCACTTGGATGACAATACTGTATATCACATAAACATAAGTAACATTTGCCACAGAAATTATTCCATCGCAAAACAATGCGTGGTTTTAATAAATAAATAACATTTCTTTTCGCTTTGTTGCTGAATTGGGAGAGGACACGAAACACACAATGGCGAGTCAGTCTCAGAAAGGCTCTGCGATTACAGATTGAATCAAAATTATTAGCAAGCAGAATTGCTGCACGCGGAAATATGTTACATTAAAAATATATAGGAGAGCTCGCTGAAAATATAAATTTCTGGAAATTCGTTTGTATATTTGTATTTTACATAGGAAAAACGAGTCATTTCACTAAGGGGTGGCTTCAGAAGCGAGCTGCACACGCTGTGTAACAGATGGCAGCACAGTCGCTCACTCAGATGATGTATCACAATAGTTATTTACCACATCCATTTAAAAGTAAATTTTTCATCTTGCTCTGGTCCAAAATGACTGGTTTGAAATATATTGCTTCAAATTGATGTAGATGCAAACTACTTAAGGACATCTGCGGCCTCTGCAATTAATATGAAGCATGCACTTAGCGACTTTAGCAGTAGCTACAAACGAAACTAAACTATTACACACGGTTTTTAAGCTCCATTTCATTCCAAACACCTACACGTTATTCTAAAACGAAGTTTAGTTTGTTACAATAATAACAGGTGTTTTGTAAAGACTTAAAATAAAATACATATGCAAGTTGTCTTAGAACTCTTTCTTGCCCACATTTCGCTGACGTTTGTTGTGCGAAGGCAAGGCTGTCGGAACAGCCAATATGAAATTATCTCTCAATCGTTCACGCATCAGCTGATACAGTATAGTGTATATGGGATGATGTTAATTTCATTTTTGACATGTTGCCACACACTAGCTGTCAAATAAAGGCATTCTTATATGAAATAGACTATGTATGTTTTTAAAACATAGCATCCTATTGTTTATGTTGTTTGCCATAAGTGATTTCGTGGTGCTTTCTAATAAGTAAAACGTAGCAGACATGTGTAGTTTTGTGTGACGATGTTTACTTTGGCTTGGGGCAGAGGGATGCGTACAGTGGGCGAGCAGGTTCTTTCAAAATTGCAAGTCTGTATAAAAAGCACTGGTTGTCAACAATTGTTCACAAAGTAGAGTCAAAAATATTACTAAAAAGGAATTAAAAAACTAAGCTAAATAAGTTGTTGACAAACGGTAATAAAAACTACGAGAACTCCAAGTTGCAAACACAAGTACAGTTCAGAGGTGAGCGAGCGAGAGCACAATGGCAGGACAAACATGTGACGGGAGTCATGTGCAGAAACATTGTTCTGTCTGATGTGTAGAGGTATTGGCAAGTGCCGGCTGCCTAGGGATGTGCGCTACATCCAGTACAGTGCTCGCCAAGAGAGAGGCAATGTGTACCAACAAATTAAAGTGCAAGAAATTTCTTTTTCTGCCTATTTCCCTCAGATTTGAAACTTTTTTTTTCACGGTTCCTCAAAAACGAGTTGTTATTTAGTCAGATGGACGCTACAGTATAAATGGGGCTGATATAGTGTGTGTGTGTCTCTGCTGTACCTTATTATAAGTAGCAGAAATAATTTTTATTTATTTAAAGGTCTTACCAGATTGTGTGTCAAATTAGCTGTTTTATTTGTATACATGATTAACGTCTTGACTTATACATTTTGTCATCACTTGCACTTATCTTAATGCATATTAATTTCTTTTAAGTACACAATGTGCTTGTTTTGGAACCATTTAGTTGTTAAGATACTGTTGTGTAGAGTCTGAACTATAAGTGTGTGTGATTATGCTTAAGGATATGTTTTTGTTCACAGTGGATTATAGTTGAAATTCAAACATTGAGGACTTTCAGAACTGGTCCATTTGTCTCTAGTCCATCCAC
>NQII01000743.1:70046-97285 GCA_002778355.1 Clitarchus hookeri
ATCTCTTTCACTTTATTCGCTTTGGTTTCCTAAAGTTTATTTGTGCAAAAGTCCTTAAACTGCACAGTTTAAAAATATGATTCTTGTTTTGCAAATTCAATTATTCAATTTTCCATAGACCATCTTACTTTCGACAAAATAAAATTAACAGTAAATAATTAAATGCGAAACCTTTTTATTATTTATAAATACTTACCTTGCTTAGTGCTTGGAAGATTACCAAACACTTGGAATAGCTAACTTAAATGTATTTTCTGCTCAAGATTAAAATCACCAAGAACTTTCTGTAAATGAAAGTAGTGAACTAGTGTTTTTTTTTTTAAAGGAGGTGGTGTTCAAATTTAGAATATTGTTAACTTAGTACACCACTCAGCTGAAAGTGCTGGAAATAATATGAAGTAAGGTTTGTGTTGAGTATTGCATTTATACTGGTGGTGCTTTGCAACAGAAGTGTTGCTTGCAAGTGCAGTTAAAGAAAGTGCCTTGCTCTGCAACCAGCGTCTAACGTGCCCAGTGCGAGGGTGGTTGTGCCCTAAGCCACGTTGTTTAGTGAGGGGTGGCTGCAACATAGGTGTTCACCCCCAGCCTAGAGAAATATCTGACGAGAGTACCCTGCAACTTAAATTATGTTCTTGTGAGAATGTGGACGTGCAATGTGACCAAAATTTTTATTTTGTATGGTCGCAAGATCTGTACATTGTGATTGTAAAAAGTTGTGATTATGTGTGTTATATCAGAAAGGTGTTTTTCTTTGAATCATATTACAGTAAGTTCTTATAACCTATTGTTTACTGTTACGTATGTAGCAGTGTTACGTATGTAGCAGTGTTACGTATGTAGCAGTGTTACGTATGTAGCAGTGTTACGCATGTAGCAGTGTTACGCATGTAGCAGTGTTACGCATGTGGCAGTGTTACGCATGTGGCAGTGTTACGCATGTGGCAGTGTTACGCATGTGGCAGTGTTACGCATGTGGCAGTGTTACGCATGTGGCAGTGTTACGCATGTGGCAGTGTTACGCATGTGGCAGTGTTACGCATGTGGCAGTGTTACGCATGTGGCAGTGTTACGCATGTGGCAGTGTTACGCATGTGGCAGTGTTACGCATGTGGCAGTGTTACGCATGTGGCAGTGTTACGCATGTGGCAGTGTTACGCATGTGGCAGTGTTACGCATGTGGCAGTGTTACGCATGTGGCAGTGTTACGCATGTGGCAGTGTTACGCATGTGGCAGTGTTACGCATGTGGCAGTGTTACGCATGTGGCAGTGTTACGCATGTGGCAGTGTTACGCATGTGGCAGTGTTACGCATGTGGCAGTGTTACGCATGTGGCAGTGTTACGCATGTGGCAGTGTTACGCATGTGGCAGTGTTACGCATGTGGCAGTGTTACGCATGTGGCAGTGTTACGCATGTGGCAGTGTTACGCATGTGGCAGTGTTACGCATGTGGCAGTGTTACGCATGTGGCAGTGTTACGCATGTGGCAGTGTTACGCATGTGGCAGTGTTACGCATGTGGCAGTGTTACGCATGTGGCAGTGTTACGCATGTGGCAGTGTTACGCATGTGGCAGTGTTACGCATGTGGCAGTGTTACGCATGTGGCAGTGTTACGCATGTGGCAGTGTTACGCATGTGGCAGTGTTACGCATGTGGCAGTGTTACGCATGTGGCAGTGTTACGCATGTGGCAGTGTTACGCATGTGGCAGTGTTACGCATGTGGCAGTGTTACGCATGTGGCAGTGTTACGCATGTGGCAGTGTTACGCATGTGGCAGTGTTACGCATGTGGCAGTGTTACGCATGTGGCAGTGTTACGCATGTGGCAGTGTTACGCATGTGGCAGTGTTACGCATGTGGCAGTGTTACGCATGTGGCAGTGTTACGCATGTGGCAGTGTTACGCATGTGGCAGTGTTACGCATGTGGCAGTGTTACGCATGTGGCAGTGTTACGCATGTGGCAGTGTTACGCATGTGGCAGTGTTACGCATGTGGCAGTGTTACGCATGTGGCAGTGTTACGCATGTGGCAGTGTTACGCATGTGGCAGTGTTACGCATGTGGCAGTGTTACGCATGTGGCAGTGTTACGCATGTGGCAGTGTTACGCATGTGGCAGTGTTACGCATGTGGCAGTGTTACGCATGTGGCAGTGTTACGCATGTGGCAGTGTTACGCATGTGGCAGTGTTACGCATGTGGCAGTGTTACGCATGTGGCAGTGTTACGCATGTGGCAGTGTTACGCATGTGGCAGTGTTACGTATGTGGCAGTGTTACGCATGTGGCAGTGTTACGCATGTAGCAGTGTTACGCATGCGGCAGTGTTACAATGCAAATTCCCAGAGTGGTGAAATACTGCTCTGTTTAGCGAAGATGTCAATAAGTTTTGCTGGGAGTCTCACATATCCTTCAAGCTTTACCTTTCAACTATGTTGTTCTTTCATGGTCTGAAGAATTTTAATCATTAAGTTATGGTTTTCACAGAAAATCCTCTTATTTATAAAAAGAGACTGAAAATTGCAACGCAAAATTCACAGCATTGCTAAGAATGTTAACTGGTAAGTCATTTTAAATGGCACCTGAATTGTGCTTATCTAAGAACAAAGTTGTGTAGCACATTAAATGTATGTACATAGTTTTTGGTTGTAAATTAATTACTTAATATTACATATGACTTTCTATGACTTTTCAATTTGCAGTGTACAAAATTAATCTCTAATTAATTAGTTTTTTTTTTAAATATTATATTTTAATAGAAATGCTTGGGAAACATGTAGGAAACTGCCTGTTTTCATAAAAAAAAATGTCCTGGCAGAGATGGACTTGAAAGCCATAAAATATGCACATAGCCACACTACCTTCTTCATGAGCTGGTGGGGTGTTGTAGTTATTTTACAAACGTGTGGAATGGCTAGACAAGAACTATGTCTTTATATCCAAAATAAATGTGTTTTGTACTGTTAAAAGAAATTTTCTTAAATTAATTATTTTTCCACGGGTATCTTAATGACTGTGCTATCATTTGTTTCATTCACTGTAAAGTGAGCACTTTTGAAAGCCACCTCATTTAGAATAATAGTCAATAAATATAATTTATTTTAGCCTTAAACGTTTACACTCAAGTGCGGTGAAATATACACATTGTGTTTATTAATTACATTGCAATATTTATTTAAAAAAAGGTGGTTAAATGATATAAAATGGCTGAAAGTAATTAAGGCCTCAAAAGTGCTCACTTTACCATAAACAGCCTACACTACAGATACCCACACATTAAATTTCAAAGTCTGGGAGAATACAGGTTTCAGTTCTACCTACAAATTGTAATTGTTGGTAATGTTCAATGCAGGATTTAGCTTGACTCAGACTTACAGGTAAGGCACAAACAGTTTGAAGTGTTGAGTATTTGACCAGTGCTGGTTCATCCTGGTCACACAATGTCCAGGCTGCGAGGTGTAGCAACGATGCACTGGTGTGGCCTCGTAGTGCACTGCCTATCATATGACACCTGGACATTTAGTAGTTTGTTCGAAGGGTGTACCTCCAACTTAATCACAGGGTTAGATGCTAGTCTCCCTCCTCCGGGGACACCAAGTTCGATCCCGGGCTGCAGCGAGTTAGAATTCTCATGTAGAGATTTTTAAGCGTACTCATGTTTCCTCTCTAGTCATTTGACTGCTGTCTACCTCCATCTCGTCTAACGTCTCATTAATTTGTTGGGCTGACCAAGTGACAGAGTAAGTGGGCTGCAATTAGCACTATCATCCTGTCATACCTGTTGAACCTACCTAAATGCAATGTGGGCCAGGTTTAGGGTCTGGTGCTTCGACTCTCCTGTAGCTGGATCTAGTATGGCAACAGTGGGCTGCACTGCGATTACAACAGCAAGTGTGTCCCCAAACCCTTGGTTTGCAGCATCACAAAGGAGATTAGTGGAGTGAGAGTGTGGAGAGATCTGGACGGTTCTTAACATCGAGGTGAGGATGAGGTTAGTGTGGAGCAGTCTGAGAAATTCCGCCGACCAGCAGCATCATTCAGCACGATTCCCACATGCGAAAATCCAGGAAGCGACCCTGCTGGGAATCGTACCCTTGTCAATTACTTGAGATGGAAAAATAATTAATTTGCCCAAAGTAGTCTAATATTAGAGGAAGATAGTTAACTTAAGAAAATTTAATTCTATATAACATCATCTGTCATTATTAAATATTTGCCATGGTCTGGCCACATTAGATGTTTGACGTGTAGCTGGAAATATACTTCTATGCATCTACGACTTCAACTCAGCCCGTGGGAAGCCACGATACCCACACGGGAGTTTGAACCTGGTCTGCTACGTCCCGAAGATGAGTACTCCACGAAGTTGCCAGTAGCAGTAAATATGCACGTCAATTATGCGCCCCTTACACGCCACCTGAACAAAGCCAGTCTGCCTCTAAGCGAGCGCCGCGATACCACCAGCAACACAGCTACATCGCTTCCAACTCTCGCCAGGAGAGCGCAGCAAGGGATGGCACCGCCCACACAGTGAGAAGCCGGGCAGCCGAAGATGCTCGAACGAGTCGAGGGATACCGAAGGAAGGCTCCATTCTGTATTTATTGCCGGGCGTATTTAAGTTTTGTTTGCACGAGGCGGAGGAATATCCTGAAAGTAGGACTTTAGCAGGGCTTCAGAAAAGTGTGAAGTAATCATGAGTGAACTATAACTACACCATCGTGATAATATACAGTGAAATCCCGATATTTCGCATCCCAGTTATTCGTATATCCCGCTAATTCGTGCAAATTTGCCGGTCCCTTGAGAAAATCCCTTTAATTCGTAAAAAAACAATGCATTCCGGTCCTCTCGATAATACGTATTTATTTTGGTGCTCGAGCTCAATTAAAATGTTTTATAATTCTTATTTACAACTTAAAAATCTCGTTAACTCGTAATGTTTTTAACCCTAGACTGTACACCAGCTCTAGATTTATGCAATTCGGGCAGGGTAAAAAAGACAGGAAGGGTACTGAGGGACGTAGGAGGGTTTGAAGGGAAGGTAATGACGCCGAGTAGGCTGTGAGGCGATGTTTCTGTGATTCCCAGAACTAAGAGGCGCCTTGGTGTCCGGCTAAGGTTATGAGAGGGTAAGAAGGAGCAGAGCGAGTGAAAAGTTAGTCAATTCGGTCTTAGCCATGCCTCCGAAAAGAGCTAATAAGTGTCTTTCCATTAGAGAAAAAAAATAAAAAGAAATCATTAACGCCGTGGCTGGTGGTGATAAACAAATTGACGTGTCCAAACGTTATAACGTTCCTCCTTCCACAATAACATCAATTCTGAAGGACAAAATCGCCTCCCAGACATCGGGCAGCAAAGCAAAGTGATTTATGACTGGTTAGTATCCACAACTAGAAGAGAATTTAAAAAAGTGGTTTGCGTAAGTATGGAATTCAAATGTACCAGTTGGAGGAAACATTTTAAGAGAAAAAGTAAAAGTTTTCGCAGAAAAATTGGGAATTAAAGACTTTCGTGTGAGTGATGGTTGGTTTGATAGGTTTAAAAAAAAGCACAGCATAAAATTTAAGAAGCTTAAGTGGGGAAAGTGCGAGTGTATCAGCGGACGTTTGTTCTGAGTGGAAAGACGAATTGGGAGAAATAATCGATTCCTATGAGCCCAACAACATTTTTAATGCCGATGAGATGGGGTTATTTTATAAGTGCCTCCACGACCGATCAATGTGTTTTAAGGAAGAAAAGTGTCATGGCGGAAAAAATAGTAAAGAACGTGTAACCATATTGTTTGGCCGCCAACATGGATGGATCTGAGAAATTAAGACCGCTCATGATAGGCAAATCAGCCAAACCAAGATGTTTTAAAACATAAAAATTTTTCCGATGACCTATTTGTAAACAAAAAAAGTGGATAATGGGTGAATTATTCAAGGAATGGATACGATCATTGAATGCTGATATGGAGAAAAGGCAGCAAAAAATTCTACATTTCATGGATAATTGTACGGCCCACAACAATACCCCACCGCTCAGTCATGTTAATGTTGTGTTGTTGCCTGCCAACACTACTTCTAAGCCGCAGCCTCTAGACCAGGGCATAGTTAAAACGTTCAAAACCTTTTACCGCAAGGAAGTAGTGATGCAAATTCTTGACAGCGTCGAGGATGGAAATGATCCTAAAATCACCTTATTTTCAGCCATGAACATTGTTCACAAGGCGTGTCAAAGTGTTAGCGAAAACACAATAAAAAACTGTTTTCGTGCTTGTGGATTCACGAAGGTGGAACTTTCATCAGCAGTTACTGAACAAGACTTAGAATGCCCTGTGAATTGGAATCATCTTCCTCAAAATGAAGAAACTTCTATAACGTTTGAAGATTTCGTCCATTTCGACGATGGTCTAGGTAGCGAGGATTCTAACTGATGACGAAATTTTGGCTCCATCTCAGGACATTGATGGTGAAGGTGATGACGAAGATGATGTGTCGACAATTACACCTAAAGTGCCTAAACAATACATCAACAGCGTGCGCCATTTCTTAACGAAATCAGACGTTGGTGATGAAGTATTTTCTGCTTTGAACATGCTTGACAAAGCCATCGACAATACCCGTCTGCAAGGCTTGCACCAAAAGAAAATTACAGATATTTTTTTAAGTAAATTGTTTATGTGTTTTTTATTGATGTAATTATTGATACATATATATATATATATATATATATATATATATATATGTACAGTACATATGTATACATAATATGTAGCCATGCGTTTATCATTACATATTAATGCAAATTTGCATTAATCTCGTTATGTTTTTTTTTTTGCTCCCGATTATTGGTAATCCCGCTAATTTGAATATCTCGATAATTCAATTTAACATTCAGTCCCTTGACAATACGAACTATCGGGATTCTACTGTATAACATTTGATGTGTATTTGCACTATTTCTTTTGTTCCAACTTGGCATCATCACATGTGCGCCACATACCCCAGAGAAGATACGACTGGCCGCCACTAAGGCGAGCATTTTGCTTCCTTGGACACTTTAAGCACCAGGAGAGCGGAATGCACTTC
Organism: Clitarchus hookeri; assembly: GCA_002778355.1. Lineage (NCBI taxonomy): Eukaryota > Metazoa > Arthropoda > Insecta > Phasmatodea > Phasmatidae > Clitarchus > Clitarchus hookeri. The sequence continues at coordinate 77,118 of NQII01000743.1, forward strand.
AAGAGGAATAGTCGTGCACGTCGCCCCCACCTAACGAATTCCTGTGAGAAGGAATATCAGCCGGCAACGCAAGCCAATCCTACCCCTAAGCAAGCGGCATATAATGCCCTGCCCGCACACAGGGCAACTACCCTGTTTCCAACCTTCACTGAGGGATTGCAGCTGATGCTCGCCACTCATGAAGGGAGGAACCACCGCCGGAGGCACACCTCTGGTCAGGTGTATTAAAGGCCGTACACCACCGAGGAAAGGCCGAATCCTCTGCGACTGTTGCAGAGATTTTCTCAGTGCCCTCTCCGCTTTGCACTGGTTTGCTGTGCTCTTCCATCTAGACCCTTCTTCTTTCGGGGTGTGTCCACGACTACAATTACGGCCAAGGCACCAGACAACCCTGCTATAGCCGCGATGCATGCGCCCCTCTTAATCATAATAAACCCTACCTAAGGCATATAAGGGCTTTCGCTGAGATGCATCCCATTCTCCAATCGTCTTGGCTACTAACATGCATGCCAGAGGTCTCGCAGAACTGCGAAGGAGCTCATGCTGGCATAGTGAGATTCGAGGTCTCGCCAGGGGAAAAGAAATTACGAACAGCAGTCTAACTCAGCAGTTCGCCATAGCACGAGTCATGCTAAGGGACTCTGCTCTCTTCCTCCTCGTGAGGAACACCTCGTGATCTACAGTGACCAACGTCCGATGTCTTCAGCATGCGCTGCACCCCCGAAGAGTCGATGTTCCCCCCTTGACATTGTAATCAACACTGTACATCCCGTCGTCCCCCTAAGTCCCTTCAGGACAGCCCAATTTCAGTTAGCGTCCAAGTTGTTTTAACTGCTACCTAATTGTTTCACAGAAGTTAATCATTAGGGAAAATGAACATTAGTGTTCTGGCTAGGTTAATTTATTGGTTTTATTTCAAATCAAAACATGTATTAAGATGTATTTGTAGACTGTACAGTATTGTATATCTGGTATAGTTCTTTACTGTATAATTTCCTTAATTTATAATAATATTCTTCTTATTGGCAAATAAGGTAGGAGGGGCTATGCCCATGATCAGAATATTTCCAGACTTAATTGTGTGGCAGTAAACGTTTCGGTACATAACATCAGTGTTCTAATAAAATATGTATTTTATTTTATATTATATAATATTTCTACTATTTTAACTTTTATTATGTACAATAAGTCTTAACTTTGAGAATTATAAACCAACAACATTTATTCGTTTTAATGACAAAGCAATACAAAATGGGTTGTACATTGCAAAAGCTCTCAGGTATAGGTTTTGAAGTTTTATGTTGAAATAAAAAGTGTTTGAAATTGATATTAAATAGTGTGAAGTTGTAGCTGTAATGACCAGACAGTGGCTTGCCTGTCGATCTTCGAATGTCTCCGACTACTGCGTAGATGAGATAGGTTACACAGCTCACGCATGTTCTCACAGCAGGTGTAGCATGATACATCGCACTCTGGTTCAAATCAAGTGACTGAAGAATTTGAGCAGGAAGTGTCTCGGGCAGTACCTGACTGACAGCCGTAAAACTAATTATCATGTAAGGCAATGGTGTTAGGGAAGCAGGGATGAAGTTTTGATTCAGGCCACAATATTCACCTTTCTGTATTTTTTTCACTCTTTCTTTATTCCAACGGTAAGCAAACCCACACTGGTTTGTTTTCTCTGATTGGTTAACCTATTCACTGTATCTGAACTCACGGAAAAATACTGTGAGGGACTCTGCTCTCCGACCCTGGACGTGTTGGAGGAGGAGGAAGTGGCGTGTAGTGTCAGTCCTGAAAGAATCAGTGTAGTGAGCTGTCAGTGACAGTTTGCTTTTCGACAGTCTTTGGTAATTATTCTTCTATTTTTAGTTTTGAAACAGTCAGGAATATAAAATGTTATTCATAGTAAAGGACTTGAGGTAATAAGTCATGTTATCGAAAAATGTGATAAAGAAAATAGCAAAGCGCGGTTTTTTCTTCTTCTTCTCAAAGCATGGAACCCACCGCGCAGTGAAATAACCATAAAATTAATAAGTAAGGAGAATAAAAGACCGAATGAATAGACAATGAAGCGTTATCCACTCCAAGAAAGAAACGAGTAGGCATACAACAGCACACTGTAGTTTATGTTGATGACGTTCATCTTTGTTTAATTCTAAACAATATTTATGATTTTAATGTATGCAAAAAAGTGCCAGCAATTGCAAATTTATCACCAGTCACAAAAAAAAAATATAATTAATTTTCCATGCGAACAAAATTACACAACAGATTATTAAAAAACATGTATTTCAAGCGGAGAAAGTGTTAAAATACTTGTAGAGAGAGCGGCTGTTGTGACATGGTGACGTGACTATTCTCATGTCTCTAGCACCAATGATTGAGGCTGGGAGTTGTTATGTCAGTCAGTTTTTCCTTATGAATATATTATTGGCTGCAGAAGGAAGGTGCACCTTGTAATTACTCTGTGCACAAAGTTGACCTTATAAACTTGTTGTAATGAAAATATAAAGACAGAAATCATTTAACTAAGATGCAGAATTAGCAGCCCACTGTCACACGGTTTTCAGAATACCGCCATACATAGGCGATCTGAATACGATAGAGCTGGCATGGGCGAAAATAAAAGATTAGTTAGAGAAAGAAATGTGATTTATCACTTATGAGGGTTACAGAACTCGCAGAATCATCTATTTCATCAGTCACTACACAAGACTGACTGTAGAATAATAGTACTGGCAAACACTGCATTCTTGAGGGCATAGTAGATGAAATAATCATCAATTTAGGAGCCAATAGCAGTAATAGTGACGGTGACAGTGAGAGCGTTAACAATAATTCAGAAGCTGACAGCATTGCTTCTGCACGCGAGGAGTCTGGGTCAGAGGTAGACTTGGTGCAGCTACTTTGAAATGGTGAGTGAATGTTTTTGCTACGGAGAGTAATCTTTTATAACAGCAATACCTCTCTGTGTTAGCGCCTGCTGCTGTGGGGCGACACTTGCCATGCTCTTCTGCATTCCTTCCAGGGTCGAGCTGACACCTTCACATTAGTTCACATTTTAAGGAACTTAAGTTGCATACTGTACTTTATCATTAAAAAAGAACTATTCTTATAGTTTAGTGTGTGTACTTTGATTCAAATTCAAATTTAGCGCCAACTGTTGTGAGTGTGATGGCCGGTGGCTATCTTGACTTGTGGTGCCATCTGTGAAAGAAAGCCGTTAGTTACTGTTACTCAGTTTTGCTGGACGTCGCGCAGCTGGAATGTGTTGCAAAGTATATTGTGTGGAAACACATTTTTACAACTTCAGTGTGAATTTTTATAGTAATTATTTCCTATACAATGATTTTGAAAAAATCATTTGTTGCCTGTTACGTGTGACGTGCTCATGTGTTGTGTATTGACGACAGTCTGTTCCCACGGGTCTTGGTGCGTGCGTGCGTGCGTGTGCCTGTCTCTCTCTCTCTTTTTTATATAACACACACACATACATACATACATACATACCAATGTCATCAGCCTGCTTGCAGCAGTATTTTAAATGATGTAGGGAACATGATGTGGCGTGTTCAGTGACCACCATTAAAACCTGGTGGAAATGGTTGTTTGTAAATTGGTTTAGTTAACAGAATGTAACATTATCTTTGAAGCTGATAGCTGTTAATGCAGTCAACATGATGTGGGATAACAGCTGATAAATACCACATCTTCATAAAGTATATCATCAGGAGATAAAATTTGGGAGATTGATGGCAATGGACATAGTAATGGATAGTAATATCATAAATTTACAAGAGCTATCAACAAAAAAAAAACATATTACATCAGCCTAGGAATGACTGCAATTCTAAGTAAAAATATCCTGATAACCATGTTATTTGTGTGTGGTAATATCTGTAGCAACATACCAACATAGTTCCGGCAGCTACCAGCTCGCGGTGGAATGATATAGTTTTACTTGTTTACTGAACTAAATTAAGAGTGAAAAAAGCACAGTGGTATAAGGAATGTGCAAATAACTGCACCAACTTTATTGCAGATGTTTGTAATGGAAAGGAACTGTTGCGTCTTGAGGACAGTGGCCTGTTAAGCCACGTACACACTAGCAAACTGAACCCCGTTATGCGACATGGTCGCCTTGTAGCTCGTGCCATCGGACTTTACTCTGAACGCATCGTGTGACAAATATTTCAGCAATCCAGTGTTTGACCAATTAAAAAAAAAACCTCTGGTCTTTATAAAACTTTTACAAGAATTTTGAAAGCATAAAGAACATGGTGGGTCAAATAGTAATGACAATGGACACCAAGCTAAGAAGTAAGGTCGGCAGGCTGTAACAAGCATATGCATGTTGTAACACTATCCGTAACAGTTCTACGAACGTGACTGATGCGCTGTCTCAATACTGGTTCCAGTCCACCTGGAGCGTGCAACAGCATTCACAGCGTCATCCACACAGGCGAACATGTTATACACGGGCCAATGTTCAGTGTTCACATCGGGGTTCATCTGGCAAGTGCGTATGCAGCTTCAAATTAACATTATTTATCGGTTTTAACTGTTGACATGAAATATCAACCATTTCTGAGTTCATGTTACAGTTTGCACAAAATGACAAATGGATCTAGGATCAGGTTTCATCAGATTAAACCATTCCTTCTCTACATTGAGGAATGAACTAGACTAAGTACCTCTGACTACTGGTCTGTCTACATCCACAATAGTAAATCCATACGAATACAAAGAAAACACAAATAAAAGCATTTGCATGTGTTGCCATCAAACAAACTGTAAATAACTTTGATGCTCAACTTGATCAGGTTGTCACAAATAGCGGTCTTTTTTTCCCCTTCTCTGTCTTTCAGCTTCACAAAATCGCAGAAACTGGAAACACAGTTGAAATGTGCACGCACTTTCTTCTGAGGAAATGGCATCATTACGTAAAGTTCAAGTCTGCTGATGTTGCATTGTCACTGCCTCAAGTTCAGGAGAGAGCCTTGGCAGGCTGTCACGCTATCAGCGGTATGAAGATTGTGGCAGACATTAAGAAACTGTGTACGAGGCATAATGTTACTGCACTGTTGGTTGGGTTTAGTATCGCTGCCACTTGCACTACGGGAACATACAACCATCAGTCAAGTGCATCAGCAATTACTGCAATGTAATAATAAAGTATAATTCAGAGGTTTATGTAGGGTGAGCTTATCTATCGTGCACCCCTAATTACCCTTTCAGACAACTTAGCAGGCTATCTTAAAAGTCTTTTAGAAAACTGTTATTTTTTTAAAACCATTTCATAAGTTGATATTCCAGAAATATTGATAATTCTGAAGCCAATTTTTTTTTATATGAATACCAGCTCTTGTTTATAAATAGGTTTCACTTAGACTAGATCTAGTTTATAAGTTTTATTTTTATATAATTTAAAAATTATACAAAATGATTTATATTTAATATGAATGTATATTTATCAAAGTGAATAGAAATGTTTTTAAATAATATAAAATTGTAAATAGTGGTAATAAATTGAGTTAATAGTGAAACTGGTATTTTCTGTAGAAAATACGGGCTGTTCACTGTAAAATGACCACTTTTTAAGGCCTTGCTTTAAAGTTCCTTTCGGCTTATTTCTATCCTTTCGCCAACTGTTAATATAACAATTGCAATGTGACTTACAAACACAGTGTACACATTTTATAGCTCTCAAAAGTTAATGTCTGATGTCATAATAAAATATAATTTTTTGCTTATTATGCCTGCTTGGAGGTCCTTGAAAAGTACTCACTTTACAGTGTATTGCATATAGTAAATATTTCTCAAACAGTTACGTTGAACATACCTGGCAAAGAATTTCCCTCCTGCGTGTCCGAGTCTGTTCGTACATAATTTGACTCTCCTCCTAAAAAAAACATTACATATAAACAAAGCAATGTGCGACACATTTATGGTGAGTTTAGAAGAGTCGGGATCTTCAGAAACAGACTTTTGTAAGAGAGGAGAGAAACGTGGGGACGAAAAAAGTAAGAGAAACAGTGATAATAGATAAAGTGAGCAAGCATACAGACTTATAGTGAAGATATAGAAGTTTGTGATGAACTGGGAACCAGAAAGAAGAAATGGAAATAGTTGAATATCTACCTGGATGAAGAAACCAAGTGAAAAACATTACTGAGAGGCCTACAAGATGATGACACAATGGATGGACAAAAACCAGAGGGGAAGTGGCTGTGGATATCCTTTCCATGCATTACAACATTACTACATGAGATTACAAAATTACTAAGACAGTTTCCATATTTTAATGTTTACGTCCATAAAAGATTGAACTACAGACATGAAGGAAATACAGATTTATGGATTAATATATTTTTACATGTACTTAAGTTCAGTTAACTGTTATGGCAAAAATTTTATTTGTTATTTGTAAGAAATTGTCCTAATACTAAAATAAACAAGCAGTAGGGCCTTTTGTTTTTGCTATTTGTGGAATGCACAACTCCGGAGAAAACGTTTTGGAGAAGTTCATTTCCCTGTAATAACGCTTTTAAATCCAATGATTAGGTTCTTCATTGACTGAAAATAACAAAAATGTTAATATTTCGTGAACCATGCACTGCTACATGAGAAAATTTTGAGGCATAATTTTGTATGAACAAAGAAATAAAGCAAACACATTCGTACTTTTCAGAGTTCCGTTAAAATTTTTAAGCAATGAATAGCTTTAGGAAAGTTATTGAAGCCCCACAGAGTTACACTTTGTGCGTAATAGTGTATCGTAGTATAGACGTTTTTGCTGTCGCGTGCTTCATTACCAGATAAACGGTTTTAAATAAATGCAAGTAATCACCAGTGGTATAACAGAAAATACTATTAGAATACAATCTTGGAAACTTTTTAGTTGAAGAAATGGTATAGCATTCTTGTATGTTGTGAATGCAGTTGACACGTGCATAAGATGTAGTGATTTGTGCCCATACCTGGACCATCTGTGGCAAATCTGAGAATGCTGGATGGCTGGCTCCAGCCGAACCTGTTCCTCGAGATGACCATGGCCTCGTAGGCGGTGCCGGTGGACAGCCCTGTCAGTGTGTAGTACTTGGAGTGAATAGGCCCGTTAGGAGACATGTCGCTGGGGATGACGAGCCTGATCCAGGGGTCTGCCTTCCCCCGTGGCTGTACACAGTTTAACAACGCTACTTGCTTCACTGCCGGTAAAACAGCAGTCAAGTATGTGATAGGTTTTCTGTTCACTTTGGATTTCTAGAATGAATCCTGTCAAAATAGCTGCAGAACAATTTGAAAGCACATCACGACTGTGCTAGTAACTTCAAACTAAATAAACTGAATAAAATATTTAATATTTGATGTATAAATGGGTATAGTACACCAAACAATTTAATTGATGTCAAACTAAAAATTCTTTATCTCGTAATTAATTTTAAAAAATAGTAACTTTAATTTATTTTGCTATTGCCATGCCAGTTACATCTTCAGTGGTATTATATATATATCTCTGTGTGTGTGTGTATATATATGTATGTATGTATGTATATATACACACACACACACACATATATATATACAGATAAAACAGTTTCTTGCTGAGTTTTAATAAAATAATTTGATGCATAGGTATGAATCTGCATGCAAGATGTCATAAAACATCAGGGATTTACCACTAACTTATGCAACATCATCATCAAAGCAGAGATAGTTGTAAGTCCTAAAATTGAGGAATAAAAAATTGTCAAATGGGGTTATTTTTAACAAAACTTCTTTTACAATATGATTTTTAGACTGACTTAAGTAAAATGGTGGGTATATAAATATGTTTCGGCTGTCACTGAAAATTTATTACTATTTACTTTATAACAAATAAGAAAAGACAACAAATAATGTTCATGTTTATCGTGTGGATGTTGCCATAATTCAACTATAGCTTCCTTTCAATACAATTCTCTTATACCAGCAGTACTGTATACAACGTATTGATGAATAAAATGCAATGTGGTTGTAACCTTGTATTTCCTAAACAGCAAGTTATATTCTGTGATGGGGTTGTAGCTGTCGACCTCCCAGATGAGAGTGTAGTTGGTCCATGAAGGTCTCTTGAGCTTGTTATCCTTGAACGCTGCTGGGTTTGCTACACCTGTCAAGTGGAAATAGTTGTGTACAGTGAGCTGTGAAGATCATAGTAGCTAAGTGATTGCATTACTCGTATTTGTTTCACATCGCAACAGTGTCTCTTAATGACCACCAGACCTCTCTGTCACATGTATAAAACTTGCCCCCAACTCCACAATAATGTCACTCATGTTGCAAAAATAAATATGGAAGAACATCAATAGCAGTGCAGATTATGTTTAAGAGGGTGGCTGTCAAAAGGGAAGAAAAAAAATTATTTCCTTGTAGAATTTAAATTTCCGGGCACCTCTCGTCTCCTTTTTACCTCCTCTGCCCCAAAAGATAATGTCAACATGGTACAAAACTAAAACTTGCAAACAGAGTAGAAAATGATTACGGAATATACAAAATTTATAAATTTACAATTCCCCAATTACTTTAAAACATTACAAAACTGATATTAAAATTTACGGGGTTACATAAAAATGTGCCTTTAAATAATACAAATATGCAAAGTACTGAACTGGCACAAAATCTGCAGTAAATTCCCACCAAATTTTGCATGTCTCGCAGTGAGACCAACTCCTTGGTGTGACCTNATTTGCCAGGGCGTTTATAACCCAAATTCCGCAACAGCCGTCCTCCCCAAAGCTGTGAAGAACATCCTCAAATTTTTTTAATTTTTATTAATAATTTCTGTTTTTGTAGCTTGTACATAAGTAAGCTGCGAAATTGTGTTCGGAAGCAGGCACATCTTCTCTTAATTTCAACTAGTTAATTTTTTTTCTTTTTTGGTCATATATTTGAAATTTTATTTCACAGCATAATGAACATTAGAGGAGTGGATAACAACAGAAAAAGGCTGTCGTAACATAGAATGAGGTTTAGAAAAGTTAGTTGTACAAAGTATTGCATATTGTCTCACCAGATAGTTCGATGACTTCCTGGCCGTGACCCAGCTGGTTGGCGGCTCGGCAGGTGTAGTAGCCTAGGTCGGAAACCCTGACACTCCTTAGCAGCAGAGAGTACCGGCCGTTGAAGGGCAGGAACACTACTCGAGACGATGAGTTGACAGGTACGTCGTTGAACAGCCACTCCACCTATGTCCAGTCATTTCAGTCAACATTTTTATGCTTTTTGTTTGTTTGAGCCGCTGTAGACATCATGGTTTTGAGAGCCAATGAGGGTGAAGCAAGGTGAGTATGAATCAGCACTGGAATGCAAGGGCAAGGGAAGTGGGAGATCCCTGAGAAAACCCACTGACCAGCTACTTTGTCCAAACATAATTACCACAACCAAAAATTGGAGCGACCCAGCCAGGAATCAAACCCGGTTCACTTTGGTGGGAGGTGAGTGCTCTAGCGGCTGCTCCGCCATGGCCCTAAGTAGAGATGTTCATGTTTTCAAGCTCAAGGTCGCTGTCAAGAGTCTTGTGTAAGAGGCATTCCTGTGGCAGTCTGCCGAGCAAACTGATATAGCTCTGTTATTGGAGGAATTGAGTATGGCTACTTTCCAGGAGCACGTGCATCATATTACTTACTGTGTATAAGTTGTTTTATGTCATTTAAGGCCCCTCTGAAGTTTGTCTAAAGTCATAGGTGACAATCCCTTGTGCAATAATGGCATGTGAGACATGCTAGTGAAAATGCAGGAATAAAGTCTGTATTATGAAACACATTTTGTAATGTGTAACAAATACTTAAAATGAGTTTTACATATGATTTAAATGGCTAGATTGGTAAAATCCAATTAGTGATGTGTTTTGGAACCTAGTTATTAATATTTGTATTATGTGAATCTTTGACTGTTTAATGCCTTATACCATACTGTAGTAAAACTTTCAAGCAATCCTGCAGCAGAGAAGTCTGCAATAATGTAGAGACCTGAGTTTGACACTCACACTAATGTTACCTTGAACTTGTAATATCTTGAAGTTATACTTATTATGGAAGACAGTCTATACAGAATGTATCTAAATCCTTACTACGCACATGGAGTGCTTGTAAGGGGGGGGGGNAACATTTTGTCATAGGCACCATGTCTTGTGTCAATGATCGGAGTGGAGTACGTATGATGTTGCAGAGGCCGTGCTCTATGGCTCTAGCACTGATCAAATTTTCATACATTTTACCAAATATTTTATTTAATCAAAGTTTCAAATATGAAGTATTATTGACTCAAAATTGATGCTATTTTTCTTTAACAATTCAATATTACTTGGTTAGAGCTCAATTTTGTTGCCAGAAATAATTATTTGCAGGTAGCGTCGCGCGCACCGCCTTGGTGCTCTACTGCGGCTGAGCACATCTGCCGCTCCTCCAGCCAGTCCCTCACGTTGGCTGGAGCCGCAAAGAAACACTGAAATCTCGCCCTTATCTGCACCTCCTCCGTGCTCCCTCAGCTTCTGCACAGGGCAGGAAACTTGACAGCGCTGCGTTGCGTGTCCGCTTCGCACGCCGAAAAACGTTCAAACTAAACTTGTCACTCAAATACTATCCACTCAAATAATTTCACGATTTTGCTGGCAAATCACTTATATTTTCTAACCATAGTGCAATCATAATCTCATCTTTCCTGAATGTATTTTCAACATAAAAAATGGTAAAACGATGGTCTGTTTTGGTTATTTTTCTGAACGCACAAAAGAAAGAAAGTAGGAAGCGTGAGACTTTTTTGTTTCAAGATATAGATGGATGATATGCATATGAAATGAAAAATAAACACCTGAGTTTATTTGTGTGTCCCTCTTAATTAAAACATTACCTCTCGTGATTTCCTTGTTACGATGTGTAGAACTTCAAAATTGTTTCAACCGTACACGAGAGCAGCAGCTACAAACTTTCTAGGTTTACTCGCAAAATTATAGTAGTATAGAATTAATAACCTTAAAAGATACAGATCATAATTAACAAATCCATAGAATTACCTAACTGCCAGCAAATTAATTATTCATTGGTAATGCTGGTAAGTGTCTTGAGAAAAGGTTTAAAAGTATTGCCAAGGTTACAAAATATTTTTCTGTAGCTCTTAGTAATGTTGATTAAATATAATGCTCAAATTCTGGTTTGTATTTAAAATTCACTTATTTCCATTGCATATCAATTAATGAACTTTTATTATCGTGCATACTCTTACATCCTAGGCAGAAAAAGTGTGTGGCAGGAGTTTCGATAATTATCAAGTGAAAATGTGATGCAAGGTATACTAGTAAATTTGCACAAAACCAGTTATAAGGTCAGACATTCAGTAGAAAAATATTGTTTTTGTAAAGAGTTGAAACTATTGTACGTACCGTAAAGTTATAATATGGGGTTGATATACGTCAATAACCACATTGTAATCCACTGAATCTCATATTTTCGGTTGCTGGTCCAAGGGAGGGGTGGGGTGGGCTGGGAAGTTATCTCTACTTACCCACACGCTGGAAAAAATGTGTTGGAGGGAAGGAGGTTAAGCTGGCTGTATCAATAGCACGGGGCTTGTTTCAGCTGCCACTGTGCTTCTGTGTCCACTTACAAGAACAGCTCGACGTGGCGACCACCCACTTCGATACAAACATTGTACCTGCGTGCCATAACCCACGCAAGCAGATCCTCCTGGGGTTCCACCAGGGTCTCATAAACCACTTTCTTCGTGTGGCTCGACAGGAAGTAATCCAGCGGTGACAAATCTGACGAACGTGCAAACCAATCAATTGAGCCACCATGGTCAATCCATCATCGCCCTAATTGTTCATCAAGATGACCGTGGACAGCTTGTGCAAAGTGCAGTGGCGCGCCATCGTGTTGAAACTACATGGTGTGCCGAATGCTCAGTGGCACATCTTCCAAGAGTTCGGGAAATATGTTCGGCAGGAAAATCAAGTACGAGCCACCCGCGAGGTGAGGTGGCATGAGATATAGCCTAATGACACGGCCGTCCAGAAACCCTGCCCACACACTGATGGTGTATCGTTCCTGAAAGCCACAGGGGTGCGTAGCATGTGGACTTTCCTCCACCCACACCTGGCTGCTACGCGAATTGAATTTGGCTTCATCCATGAAGAAAATGTGCCGTGGGAAATTGGGCTCCTCCACACAACGGTGCAAGAACCACCTAGAGAACCAGAGTCGTGCAAAATCTGCTGGACCCATGGCATGGACCTTGTGGGGATGGTACATGAGCCACATGCCAGAGAGTGTTATGATCCACATCAAGGGCACGTGCGATCCTGCGGGTACTCGTCAGCGCATCCTCTTCAACTGTTTGGAATACAGCCTCTTCAAGACCAGGGGTGCGGAGCTGCCTTGGTGCACCACACCTCTACACTGCGTCACCATCGCACCTCGTATACAGGAGCATGGTATGTTGTGACCTTAGGCATAGAGAAACACACTAATGTGTGTGCAGACAGTTGTGACTGTGTCTTTGCAGCAAAAATGCAGTGATTACCTGTGCATACATTTATGGGTGGCTATCGCTATTGCGCATGTGCATTTCCAAACCATTATTTTTCAACATATAAGCCCCTCAAAAACAGGATCTAAACTAAGCTAGGATAGTTGGTGAATGAGTGGATCGTTTTCACATGCACATGCACACTACAAATGACGACTGTCTACAGGTGCTTATTGCGAAACTTGTCTTCCTTCTCACTGCAGCTTCAGTTCTCGCGTATGTACAGTACACTAAGAGCATTGCCACTGCTTTATTGCCACTAACTTAAATGTACTAATCACCAAAAACCATAATAAGAGGAATTAAAAATAAAGAAAAAATTAAAAACTGCTTTCAAAAGAAAATTAAACTTGTCGTCGTCTTATCTGTGCAAACAACAGACTTACCTGACAACTGCAGTACTTACAGCTGCAGTGTTGAGGAGCTAAGTAAGTTTATTGTTACGATAATGTGGTAGTTTTAATTACTTAATTAATTGTGTGCATGTGCAATCGTAGTTTTACCACAGTTCCTGTGATTAAAATTCTATTTTTTCTGAAGTACTTTTTATGTATGAAGTTAAGTAAAGAGCGGTTAATGGTTGGTTATGAGTCAGATTTGGAGGTGTTTAATGAAATGTAGGTGGAGCAGCAATGATTTGCAGGAGTGAGGTAAACAAGAAGTACCAGTGAATGGCAACGCCCACCATGTTTGCCACGTGTGAAAACTGGGAGTGATTCCATCAAGGTTTGAACTCTGATCGGGAGGCATATGTATTAGCCACTGCACCCTGTAATGGATAGGGTATACCAGGCTTTACTCTGGTAGAGAAGTACGACACAAGGATGTTCTGATGTGGACTATTGTCGATACTCACGTCAGGTACGGGGTCTGCCTTCGCATAGCACACCAGTTCGACACGTATCCCGGGAGCAGCATGCACCCAGTTCCTCTCGGCTCGCACTTCCGGCGGATCTACGACCCACGCATCATACTCTAGTCACGACAACACCACATGATGACAAACATATAACAACCAGTAGGAAGCAAGGTCAGCCCAACAAAATTGCAGCACCCCAATGGCACGACAGGAGTAGATTTTATTTTTACTTTTCATCTTGTCAGGCTCATCAGGGTTCGCAAAGAACTGTAGAAAATAATAAGGAATCTAATTATGTGCCAAAATAAAGTGTAGGTTTGTTTTTAAATACTTTGTTCTCAAATATTTAACTCGTATTCAAGAATTTTATATTTTAATGTAATTGGCCATATTTCTTCCTCTCTCTGTTAGAATAGGTTTTTATGCAAATGTTTTTTTGTAATGTTTTGTTTTGTTCTGTTTCCCCATCTGCTTACAGTGTTTTTTTTTCTTTGTTATAGCAATTCCTAATGTCCTTTTTCTTCTCGCCCTGGCCAAGTCACTTAATAAAATCAAAATAAAAATTCATATTATAAGGTTAACCCCTTGTATTGAGTAAATTCTGCTTGCTCATTTACACTGTGCTTTTGAAAAGTGTGAAGTCGTAAATTGCAGAAAGTGCATACAGCATATTGAAGGACTTGGAAATGCACTGAGAGTATTCCTTTACAATAAAACATTGTATTGATCATAGCATGATTATTTATAAATCATACCTTTAAATTAGATATAAATTAAGAATGAATGAAACTAAATATTTTAACACTACTCACTGAATATAAATTTAAAAATGCAAGATGGCATATAAAGTTAAAAAAAAAATTGAAGACTTTGTTGGAAAAACAATTAAATCTTTATCAGCTAACAAAATCTGAACTATATGTTAGTTTTTTTATGTTATTAATGATACTGGATGGAGTAACTAACGTGCGCACGTTATGGAGGAAAGTAGACGACTACAAGTTCTTCCGGAACGTGTTTTATATTGTAAATACTCCTATAAGACTGGAATTTCTGTAATTTATTTATTAGTCATTAATTTTTCTTGCGAGAGTGATCGTGATACCATACATGGTCTGCCAGTATCCAGAAATAAACACCTCCCCATCTGTTTGACTGGTGACCGAAGTATTAGGAGCACATAACAGGCATGGAGGTGTGTTACTTGGCGCACAAGCATAAATGTTATGTCTTCGTAGATGCAAGCATCTGAAACCCAATACCAGTTTCGCTCTGACCACACCAGCGTGAATATTATATCTTCACATAAGCGAGCATCTAAAGCCCGATATCAGTTTCACTCTGACCCCCCCCTCCCTCTTCAAAGAGGGAATATTATATCTTCGCAGACAGAAACATCTAAAACACGACATATGTTCGCTCTGATCACCAAGCATGAGTTATATCTCCCCAGATGCCAGCAACTGAAACCTGATATCAGTTTCGCTCTAAAACACCACCACCCTCGAGCTGAATATTATATCTTCGCAGACGCCAGCAACTGAAACCCGATACCACTTTCGCTCATATCCCGGAGCATAAATGTTATCTCACCGCAGAAACGAGCATCTAAAACTCGATATCAGTTTTGATTTTATCGCCCAGCATAAATATTATCTCCCCGCAGTAGCTAGCATCTGAAATTCTATATTAGATTCGCGAAACTGATATCTGGTTTTAAATGCTCACTTCTATGGAAAGATAATACTTATGCTCGGGGATAAGAGCGAAACTGATATCGGGTATAAGACGCTTGCATCTGGGGAGAGATAATATTTTGCTCGAGGGGGGGGGGAGAGTGAAACTGATATCGGGTTTTAGATGCTATGGTCTGTGAATATATAATAGTTATACTCGGGGATAAGAGCAAAAGTGATATCTTGTTTTAGACAATCATTTCTGCAGAGAGATAATATGTATGATCGGGGATAAGAGCGGAACTGATATAGGGTATAAGACACTCGCTTCTTTGGAGAGATCATATCTTTGATCGGGTATAAGATGCCCGTTTCTGTGGAGAGATAATATTTATGCTCGGGTATAAGAGCGAATATGGTATCGGGTATAGGAGCGAATATGGTATCGGGTATAAGACCCCACTTCTGTGGAGAGATAATATTAATGCTCTTGATTAAGAGCGAATATGGTATCCGGTATAATACGCCCCCACTTCTGTGGAAAGATAATATTTATGCTTGGGGATAAGAGCTAAACTGATATCTGGTTTTAAATGCTCACTTCTATGGAAAGATAATACTTATGCTCGGGGATAAGAGCGAAACTGATATCGGGTATAAGACGCTTGCATCTGGGGAGAGATAATATTTTGCTCGAGGGGGGGGGGAGAGTGAAACTGATATCGGGTTTTAGATGCTATGGTCTGTGAATATATAATAGTTATACTCGGGGATAAGAGCAAAAGTGATATCTTGTTTTAGACAATCATTTCTGCAGAGAGATAATATGTATGATCGGGGATAAGAGCGGAACTGATATAGGGTATAAGACACTCGCTTCTTTGGAGAGATCATATCTTTGATCGGGTATAAGATGCCCGTTTCTGTGGAGAGATAATATTTATGCTCGGGTATAAGAGCGAATATGTTATTGGGTATAAGACACCCGTTTCTGTGGAGAGATAATATTTATGCTTGGGGATAAGGACGAAAATGATATAGGGTATAAGACACTCGCTTATGCGAAGCGATAATATTTATGCTCGGGCATAAGAGCTAATATGGTATTGGGTATAAGACGCCCGCTTCTGTGGAAAGATAATATTTATGCTCGGGTATAAGAGCGAATATGGTATCGGGTATAGGAGCGAATATGGTATCGGGTATAAGACCCCACTTCTGTGGAGAGATAATATTAATGCTCTTGATTAAGAGCGAATATGGTATCCGGTATAATACGCCCCCACTTCTGTGGAAAGATAATATTTATGCTTGGGGATAAGAGCTAAACTGATATCTGGTTTTAAATGCTCACTTCTATGGAAAGATAATACTTATGCTCGGGGATAAGAGCGAAACTGATATCGGGTATAAGACGCTTGCATCTGGGGAGAGATAATATTTTGCTCGAGGGGGGGGGGAGAGTGAAACTGATATCGGGTTTTAGATGCTATGGTCTGTGAATATATAATAGTTATACTCGGGGATAAGAGCAAAAGTGATATCTTGTTTTAGACAATCATTTCTGCAGAGAGATAATATGTATGATCGGGGATAAGAGCGGAACTGATATAGGGTATAAGACACTCGCTTCTTTGGAGAGATCATATCTTTGATCGGGTATAAGATGCCCGTTTCTGTGGAGAGATAATATTTATGCTCGGGTATAAGAGCGAATATGTTATTGGGTATAAGACACCCGTTTCTGTGGAGAGATAATATTTATGCTTGGGGATAAGGACGAAAATGATATAGGGTATAAGACACTCGCTTATGCGAAGCGATAATATTTATGCTCGGGCATAAGAGCTAATATGGTATTGGGTATAAGACGCCCGCTTCTGTGGAAAGATAATATTTATGCTTGGGGATAAGAGCTAAACTGATATCGGGTATATCCGATATCAGTTTCGCTCTTATCCCGGAACATAAATATTATCTTTTCACTGAAGCAGGCGTCTCATACCCGAGCATAAATATTATCTCTCTGCAGAAGCGAGTGTCTTATACCCGATACCATTTTCACTCTTCTCCCGAGCATAAATATTATCTTTCCACAGAAACGGGTGTCTTATACTCGATAACATATTCGCTCTTATACGCGAGCAGAAATATTATCTCTCCGCAGAAACGGGCGTCTTGTACCCGATAACATATTCGCTCTTATACCCGAGCATAATTGTTATATGTTCGCAGATGCAAGCATCTGAAACCCGATATCAGTTTCACTCTGATCCACGAGCGTCAATATTATATCTTACTAGAAGTGAGTATCTAAAACCCGATATATGTTTCGCTCTGACTCCGAGCTTGAATATATCTTCGTAGAAGTGAGCATCTAAAACCCTATATCAGTTTCGCTCTGATCCCCGGCCGTAAATATATCTTCGCAGACCGAAGTTTCTAAAACCCGATATCATTTTCGCTCCGAACCCCGAGCGTGAATATTATTATATCTTCGCTGAAGCGAGCTTCTAAAACCCAATATCAGTTTCGGTCTGATTTCCGAGCGTAAATATTATATCTTCGCAGACGCGAGAATTTAAAACGTGATATTAGTGTCGCTCCTGCAATTTCAGCCGATCGGCTATAGGTTTCGCTCCTAGGGAAATTTGTGGTCGCAAGGCGCTTCCTTCACTTTATGGAGCGCATTCTAGTGTGGAATATGATGCCCACTAAATGCATATTGTCTGAAAAAGTTTCATGTTTCTTGTCATCCTGTTGAATGTTGAACAATGCTCTTGTCATGGCGTACTGGCCACGGCATAAAGGAGTAAGAGGGATGAGTGAGGGTTGTCATAGCATGAGGCCACGGCATAAAGGAGTAAGAGGGATGAGTGAGGGTTGTCATAGCATGAGGCCACGGCATAAAGGAGTAAGAGGGATGAGTGAGGGTTGTCATAGCATGAGGCCACGGCATAAAGGGGTATGTGCATATTGGCTCCCGCGCGACAATGGTCACACACTTACACAAGATTCGCAGGTCGATGGTGGCATTGGCGGGATCTCCCACGCCGTTGATGGCTACGCAGGTGTAGGGCCCTGACAGGCTCCGGTTGTCAGCCTTGAACCTTAGTCTGGGCCTGTTGTCCAGTAGCTTCAGTTCTTGTCCCTGTCAACATCGCATCTGCTAACTGCGCATGCAAACAGAGTATGGCAGCCTACACCAACTTTGTACTATATAGTAATATTAGTGACCAAATTCTATCCTAAGAAATATTTACTTTAACCTTATTCACATATTACCCCCTATAAAGAAAGGTAACCAAAATTGTGTAGAAGCAAATTATTATTTCATAAATTTTTACTATGATAAATTGAACCTTTAAATGTTAAAATTGTTGACATGCCATTTAGCATAAGTGTTTCACATGACATTCTACATTTATATGAATGGAAGTAGCCATCTGAAAAAAACTAAAACCAATGCTATTAAAAAAATTGACAGCCAACAGCTATGAATATTCTAGAGAATGTATTCATGATGCCCCATACAAACTGTGGGCATATTTCTAAGATTTGAAAAGGGTTAAGAGTTTGTTCAGAATATGTGCGTTCCAGGTCTAAGTCTCGTTCATATCTAACTGTTGATTTTGACTTTATTATAAGATAATCAAATTATTTTTTATGTTTCTTTTGTTTGATTCATTTCAGCCTCAGTTACAGAGCATTAGAGACTGATGGCAGAGGTGAAATAACTGGATGTGAATAAAATTTTGAAGGATCAAATGTTGTCTGAAGGATTCTGATATCCATTTTCATCCAGGAGTGACTTGATGTATGTAGGTCATGGACATGAATTTTGGGACTCTAAGTAAACTTAAGCATTTACTCAGCGGCAAGAGTCCCAGGACGAACTACATAGCGGTAACAGGTGTTATGGAACTCAAGTACCATGTGTTCGGAGACTCAACTCGTTCATGACAGATCTTCACAACACAAGACTACACATCAAAGTAAGGAAAGTACGTGGGAGTTTGACTCATTTGCAGTTTACAAAGACTGTGCAAATGATCCAAACATTAAAAAAGGAGGGGGGCTACGAGGAGGTCAAACTGGTTTCGAGCACAGTTTCCAGTATGACTCGCATGATCTTAATCATTCCTCAATTAACTTCCCCACTTTGTAGAGAAAGGTAAATTGAGGGACAAGTGCAGGTTTTTACACTTAGCCAAACCCTAAATCATAAATTACTCTTACATTCCTGCTTTATCCGGGATTGGAACCAAAGATCCCTCACACCTTAAATAGGTGTTGCTAGTAGCTATTCCATGGAGGGAAGGAAATCATAAGTTATGAACATTATGTATTTGTGCAAGTAGTTTGGAGGCCATTTTAAGTACGAGTCGCCATTGCCACAGTGAAATCCCAGACTTTGACAGTTTCATTCAATGTTGCTTCTTTACATTCCGCCAAGCGAGTTGGCGCAGTGGTAAACCTCCAGACTTGCGTTCGGGAGGACCTGGGTTCTATTTCTCGTCCGGCCATCCTGATTTCGGTTTTCCAAGTTTCTCAAAATTACTCAAGGCAAATGCTGAGATTACTACAAGCCATAGCCGATTGCTTCCATAGACTAAACTGAGGTACGCCGCTTACTCGTCTTCTGCGCATGTACCTAACATTGACCTACCCCAAAGGAACACAACTGTCAAAGTCACATGGTCAACAGTGATTAACAATTTTTGTTTGTACCTTAATTTTCAAAATACAAGCCGTTTTATATTAATAAAATACTTCTACCAATTTGAATTAAATCTAGCTGCATTCCAAATGGTTAGAGGAAGTATACAATCATCTCAAAGCACTTGTTTACTAAACAGTGTTATTACCTCGAATCCAAACCACGTCGTTTTGTTAGCCTTATTAGCAGAAAAGCAGTTCAATGTTTGGCCATGGAGATCGGTTGTGCGCAGTCAGTGAGGTCGGCCTACCTCATATTTAGTCTGCTCCAGCTTCTCTGAGCAAATTGCTCCATATCTAATGCTCTCAGTACCGGTACCTTCTTTCTGATTGTGTTGGCGAGTTCC